>KZ652139.1:104400-201966 GCA_001010745.2 Gerris buenoi
ACTCGAAAAAAAATATTTTTTTAAAATTTTGAGTGGGGTATCAAATGAAAGGTATTGAAGAGTAGATGACAAAAATATATAACACTTGAGGGTAATATTTCATTTTCCCCGCCATTTTGTCAAAAAATTAATAACCCCCCCCCCTCCTCACTCTTACTAATTTTAAGTGGGGTATCAAATGAAAGGTATTGAAGAGTAGATTACAAATATATATACCACTTAGGGTTAGTGTTTCATTTTTGGCGCCATTTTTTCAAAAAACATCTAAATTTGTTGCCCCCTCCCCCACTAATTTTTTTTCACAATACCAACGAAACCCTTTTTACGTGAGACTTCACGCCATACCAACTTATTTAAAGTGATTCTCGAAAATTTTCAAAATTTGCCTAATATATCAAAAACTAAATAAGATAGAGAAATAGGGCAGAGGACCAATTTTAAAGAGCATAAATTATTCTACGCTTTTTACCATAATATTCTTTGAAGGAAACTTTGTAAAGATTATATTTTTTTTTTTATTAACACCCTTCCCAGCGCTGTACGACAACCCCCTGATTTTCAGCGAAATTTCAAAGTTCTACCTCCCTGTCACTTTATTATTCAATCTATTAAGGTGATCTCTATAAGCGCTCAATTTTAAAAGATTATGTTGTATAGAGCTAAAATTTGTGTAATTCGACTCTCTAAAAGACTTGTTTGAAGGAGTATTTACGGTAAAAAGCGTAGTATTTGAGAATTGTAAGGATAAACGTACAAAAATTGTGTTTTTAGCGAATATCTCTAAAACGAAGCTTTTCCGGGTCCATGTTTATGGGAACTTTTTTTTCAGCGTCAAATTTCCTATAAGAAACCCTAAGTACTGAGGTTTCGTTTGGGCTAACCTTTTTTGCATTTGTAGTAAAATTGGCTGTGATCCAGACCAAAAAAAATTACATGAGGTAACATTATGGTATTATTAGGTACTGAGTAAATAATAACGCACATCTAAGAAATAATCAGTGTATTGTCTGACCACAAGAATAATTACAAAAATTTTAAACAAATTTTTTTTACAAAAAAAACCGGTTTCGACTTAACGTCATCATCAGTTGGTTGATTATTTTACACTGCTGGTTTTTAACAAACAAAATTGAAAGTGAGAGAGAAACAAAAAAAGAGAAAAAGGGAAGGTAGGTGGGGATATGAAGCTTTAGGGAGGAGGAAGGGTAGGTTTGGCGGCATGGATGAAGTTAGAGGATTACTGGGGTCAGGTACAAGGTATTTGATGGAAATAACTTAAAGGCTAAACAGTGAAGGTATATGAGTCTAAATAAATGAAAATAAAATATATTAAATAAATGAAAATAACAAAATTATTAAAAAATAATTATGAAAATAATTAATTAATAAAAATAATAACTTAATTAATAATAATGATTAATAAACTGAGATGGATACAACATATATAAAGGAAATAAAATAAGGTAATTTTATAAATAGTACTGAATAATGATCTGACTTTAAATAATTTTATAAATTGTAAAACAGCGGTATTGATATAAAAGTTGTACTACGATTAATAGGTTAATATAATGTAAAAGCATATAATTAAAGAATAACATTGCACTAGTTGACTAAAGATAATTAAATTAAATTAAAATTGACGTACATTGGTATTGTGAATGGGTTTGACTAGAACAGAATTATTAATATTTAAGATTTCGTTGAAACATTGAATGTTCTTGTTTTGTAAAGATCTATGTATTTCTAAGTTTTCTAATAAATCTAACTTATTTCCTTTCTGACAATTGTGAAGCAATTCAAATTGATCTTTATTGAATTTGTGGTGGGTTTCTATAATATGATTGGCAAAGCTTGACTTATAATTAGGGTTTTTTATGGCTTTATGGTGTTCATTAATCCTGGTAGATATTTTCCTCCCGGATTGGCCTACATAAACTCCTTGGCATGTGTCACATGTTATTTTGTAGACACCGCTTTTGTCTCCGGTAGGTATTTTTTGTTTTACCGTTCCTAGTATTTTGCCGAGGGTGAAGTACGGTTTAAAACTTACTTTTATATTTTCTTTTTCCAATATCTGGCCAATTCTTTCGGATATTTTTCCTAGGTATGGTAAGCTAATCCACTGGGTGTCCACTTTCAAAATTGAATCTAATTTTGTTCCTATATTAATGGCTTTGCGAGTTAGTTTTTGGGTTATGAGTTTATTTATGACATTTGTTGAAAAACCGTTATTTTTAGCAATAGCGTTTATAGTGTTTATTTCATTTGCATAGTCCATATTGCTCATGGGTATTGTAAGTGCACGGTGGATCATACTATGAAAGGCTGCAAGTTTGTGAGTTTTATAGGAGTTGGATGAATTATGTATTATGATGTCTGAGTATGTTGCTTTACGGTAGATTTTAAATTGGTGTTTATTATTATCTTGGTAAATGGTTAAATCTAAGAAATTGATTGATTTGTTCTGTTCCAATTCTGCGGTAAATTTTATGTTGGGGTGTAGGGAATTTATAAATTTTAAAAATTGATCGAGTTGTCGGTTGGTGCCAAGCCAAAGACATAATACGTCATCTACGTATCTGTACCAATATACGATGTTTTTTAACAAATTGTTGTTAGATTGAAATATTTTCTCTTTATATATTATCTATTTATATTTTATTTATATTTTATTTATTATATTTATTTATTTTCTCCTTAAAAACAGCAGTAACCTTTTTAACAACCAATTAATAAACCATTTAAAAACTATGAACCCTTTGTTCTGCTAGTACCCTTTTACAGAAAGCTAAATCTTAAATGCCCTATGTGGGTAGAGTCTGTTAACTAGGTCAAGCTCTCAGTTATAGCAGCAACAATTCATAATCTAGGAACACAAGCAGACTCATTCTTAGCAGTAAATTGTCTCACGGGCAGTGATACCACTTCACAATTTTATGGAAAGTCTTCAGCTGTATAAGTTCTGAGACCTGGTATTGAAGTTAAGCATTTAGGTTAAGTAGAATCTTCAATGCAGCAGTGTATTTAACTGAGTGCAAGAGCTTCCGAGACTCGCACAATGGTAAACTTGATAAAAAAAAAGTGATACTATAACATCTTGTTGGGTCAAGCAGTGGTTGGAAAGGAGAAGTTCGGCTGGGATATGCATAACTCTAATTAATGAACTAAAACAGATGCACAACAGTTCAGACATTTTGTTCGAAAGTCCGACGTGCAATTCTAAATTGCACTCGGTTCAGAGTTAAAATGTCAGTTTTTTTAAATTTACAATCTGAATAGGGGAATGTTCAAAAGCAGTGGGGCTTTTGTGTGGGGTGGAGAAAGGGGGAAAAAAAGAAGAAAAGATATGGGGGTACCAAACTAAAAGAGGCGGCCCTGTACGCCTCTTTTAGTTTGGTACCCCCCGTAGGGAAAAGGAATAATCTAGTAGGAGGGTACCTAGCTGAGTACAAGTGGCTTTTATAAGCGCCTCTTTTAGTGTTGTATTCTTTTTGAACAAGGAAATAATTTATATTTGGGTATTAATGTAATAAAGTAAAAGAGGCGTCCTCCTTAGGAAAAGTGAGACAGTTAGAATTAATTAAATTTATGGGAAAATCATGTGCGGAAAGTAGTAATGGTATAGGGCGAGTGGTGTGTCAAATCCGTAATACATTTTCAGTTTTTTTTATTTCATTTTAATTTAATTTAATTAAAATTTAATTTACAATAAAATAAATTAAAATTTAATTTACATTTAAATTTAATTTTTATTTCATTATTTCATTTTAAAATAAGCTTTTTAAAAATACAGATTTACTTTCTTTAAATCATTTGTGATCTAGACTTAAATCACTTCACTGATCTAGTCTTGCTTTGCTCTGTTTTAATATTTAATTTTATCATGTTAGTTTTTTCTGACGTTTCTTTTTAACTCTGTGTTCATCTTCCGGTTATTTCCTATGCAATAGTTTCTTTCTTCCTTTTTAACATAAGTTTTCTTGTCTCGGATCTTTCCTATTCACTTCCAATTGTAATCACTTTTCAACCTTCTGATTTCTTTTTTATGTCTTAATTTATGTTTTTTTCTTGTATGTATTATTTTGTATGTATTATTTCTTGTATGTATCTTGTATGTATTGTTTTAGTTTTCGCCCTGAATGATGGCTGTATATAAATAGCAGCTGAAACTGTAGGCTAAAGTGAATTTTGTCGTTTTTATTGACCGAAACCTTGAGTTGAGTGGGAGTTGTCNCCTTCCTTATCTCTGTCTCTGTCCCACTGTTTTTGCTCCCTCGTTCTTTATTCTCCATAGGCTTCCTCATTATAATTGTTGTCATTATAATTGCATAATAATTAATAATTTACTCATTATAATTGCAAAGTTACATGAAATGTCTCACTGTCTTGCAGACTCGTATGCAAGCACTTTTAATAATTTCCATACTTGTTGCATGTACTTGAGATAAATAAACAAAGTGCTTTTTTATAGAAGGTTACCAACATTACGTTGTGAACCATTCTGCAAATTTCGTCGATCTTCCTCAGGCGCCCATACAAATACCATCGAGGGTACCTGGCAGAAATTCAAGCATCGGCACAAAAAGTACTATGGAACAGCGCGGTCACTCTTCTCTCCCTGCATCGCCGATTTTTGTGGCGGAAGGAGTTCCCCGAGGATAGGCTCCTACATTTGTGGAGAGGGATAGCCACTTGGGTACAGGAGGAGAATCAGTTAAAATTTATTAATATGTGTATGTATGTGTAAATATTTATTTGATATATAAAGTTCTTAACATTTGCAATTATTCTCTGTTTTTCATACGTTTAACAGCTCCCCCTCTCATCAGAACATGTCAAATTTGAAATTTAATAGGGGGGTACCAAACCAAAAGAGTACCATATTGTGAGTGACGAGATAAGGTACTGATAGCAATGTGCTGATTTTTTTTTAATTATTAGTTTTTTTGAACTTATTTTAATTTTATATTTTTGCAATGGTTAAGTGACATTTGTGATATCACAGATGATGTCAAGGTGATGTCAAATGTATTATTTTTTTTAATATTTGAAATTTATTTCAAAGAGTAGTGCCATCATTTATTTGTGAAAATTTATTTCCTTAAATTTTTTGTCGCTGAAAATAAGTTAAGCTAAAAAAACCTATTTTGAAAATGGAGAGCCTCAAAGGGATGAACACAAAACAGGTGTGTTGAGTATTGTGGCCAAAAGCGAGGAAGATATCTTAATTTCTTTCAAGGTAAGAGAGTACGTAGTGAAAAATGTTGACATTGTAAAAACATGGTGTATTACCATTCTTAATATTGTTTTATTTTTTTGTTAACACAGATGGGGTTAATGTCCTTCGCTAGAGTGTGTCCTGAATGTCAGAGCAGGATGACACAAAGAAGAAGCGCGGTGGAAGTGTGGGTGGAAAATCATGTGCGGAAAGTAGTAATGGTATAGGGCGAGTGGTGTGTCAAATCCGTAATACATTTTCAGTTTTTTTTATTTCATTTTAATTTAATTTAATTAAAATTTAATTTACAATAAAATAAATTAAAATTTAATTTACATTTAAATTTAATTTTTATTTCATTATTTCATTTTAAAATAAGCTTTTTAAATACAGATTTACTTTCTTTAAATCATTTGTGATCTAGACTTAAATCACTTCACTGATCTAGTCTTGCTTTGCTCTGTTTTAATATTTAATTTTATCATGTTAGTTTTTTCTGACGTTTCTTTTTAACTCTGTGTTCATCTTCCGGTTATTTCCTATGCAATAGTTTCTTTCTTCCTTTTTAACATAAGTTTTCTTGTCTCGGATCTTTCCTATTCACTTCCAATTGTAATCACTTTTCAACCTTCTGATTTCTTTTTTATGTCTTAATTTATGTTTTTTTCTTGTATGTATTATTTTGTATGTATTATTTCTTGTATGTATCTTGTATGTATTGTTTTAGTTTTCGCCCTGAATGATGGCTGTATATAAATAGCAGCTGAAACTGTAGGCTAAAGTGAATTTTGTCGTTTTTATTGACCGAAACCTTGAGTTGAGTGGGAGTTGTCATCGATATATATATATATATATATATATATATATAATATTATATTTGAATGATTCGTGTCAGTATATCCCCCTACTATATAGTATACTCTTACACTTATTTTATAATTCTCATAAACTCACACATTTCTAGATATGCCTTTTCATCCCCTTTATCATCCTTAGCTCACACCCTGGTTTTATTTCNAAATCCCACCTCTCACTTGGTGACATCTTCTATTTGTCTTACCTGTGGACGCGTCAGACACACAAAGTGGAGGAGATCCAATTTGATCTTAAAAGAGAAGATGGTTCCACAGTATCCACCAAGACAATCGTCGACTGGCAATTTTTTTTTAGAGAGGTCTGTGTCCGCCATTTTACAAGAAACCCCATTATTATAGGCGGACCAGGCCATATAATTAAAATCGACGAAACAATGATCAGTCAACGAAAATATCATAGAGGTCGTCCTGCGGCAGCCCAGTGGTATTTCGGAGGGGTAGAGCGAGGAAGTGGACGGTGCTTCATTGTTCCTGTGGAGAGACGCGATGCGGCGACTCTATTGCCAGTTTTGAGGGCTCATCTTATGCCGGGATCTACGATAATATCTGACTGTTGGCGAGCCTACATTGATATCAATAAACTACCGGGCAATTTACTATTTTTTTTCACGTCTACTTTATATTATTAACCTAATGACAAAAATGAGTAATAATTTGTGTTTTGCATTGTTACAGAAGGGTATAATCATTACACGGTAAACCACAGTCAGAATTTCGTCGATCCGGTGACAGGAGCCCACACGAACACGATAGAATCGACATGGCAAAAATTCAAAGATCACCACAAGGAAGAATATGGCACTGCCCGAAGCCTATTCGCCTCTTACGTTTCTGATTTCCTCTGGAGGAAAGATCATCCAAAGGATGACTTCTTGTATCACTTAAGGTGTGGGGTCAAACTGTGGAACCAGGAATTAGAAGCAGTAGCCCCATGAAAAATTATAAAGGGAATAATATTTCTATTTAAAGAAGATTTTCATTTAATTTGGTATGTGATTTTACCTTATTTTAGTCTTATACTCGTACTTATACAGAACTGCCCTGAAACAGCCTCAGCAGTCTTGATGACTTATGGAGACATTATAACACATACACATACTTACGCCTTTAGGAAATTCCTAGGGCCTACTATTGCTTAGAATCTTAGAACCGAAGGGGGTGTTAAAGTAAAAAAAGTGCCGCTCTAAGCGGCACATTTATTGAAAAGACGCACCTGTCCGTCCATGAAAGAAATTTTTGTGTTATCGTATATGTGGAGCAGGGGCTGTGATCCGTACAAGGATATACAGCATGAAATGCGAAGGGAGGACGGGAGCACGATTTCTACTGCAACAATAGTGGATTGGTGTAATTTCTTCAGGTAAAAACTAGAGGTTTCTATAAATGTCATGTCTACTATATAATGATAAGCTTTATATTAAGGAATATATAGTTAATCTCTTATTCTTTTATAGGGACGTCTGCACACGTCACTTGGAAAACAATCCAATTCTTTTATTTCTTTACATTTGAAATGTATATATTGGTTAGTACAAAAAAATAGATAAAATTATGAAAAGCCATATCTTCATTATTTGCATGGTCTTCATAAAAATATTAAATGCTTAAAAACTGACCTACTTCATGACCTTTAAAATGATATCATAAAACCTATACTTTGTTAACCAAAATATTATCGATGAACTGTTTGATAATATCGACTTGTCTTCAAATGAAGATTTGTTTGTTTACATTTAACACACAATTATACATTTATTTACACTATCTTTCAATTAAATAGTTTTGTTTAAGTTATGTTCAGACTTTATAAAGACCAGTGAGATCGTAAGTAATTTTAAAACTTATTTTTTGATCGTTTCTTTTATAATCTTATTATTTGCTCGTAAATTTTTAAGTGAGATGCCACGTGTTTACTCAAACCACGAATATGCGGATATGCACGCATATTATGGGATGGCTTTATTTAATTCTAGGGAAGCTGCCAGATTATATGCTGCTGCTTTCCCTAATAGGGCACATCCGGAGCATAAACTTTTCTCACGGCTCCACGTAAAATTAAGCCGTTGTGGATCATTTTCTGTGGAAAAACAGAGAAATGGTCCCATTAAAAACCAGGAAAGAACAAACGCTATCCTAAATCATTTTAATAATCATCCAGAAACTAGTGTCAGGCGATCTTCTGTTCAACTGGGCATTCATAGGGAGATGATTAGAAGAACGCTTAAATTTGATCATCGGCATCCATACCATTTAACACCAGTTATGGAGATGTTGCCAGGAGATGATATAAGACGGATGGAGTTTTGCAACTGGTTCTTGGGAAAATATGAGGAAAATCACGAATTTCCTCGGTCAGTTTTGAGGACCGATGAAGCAACATTCACCAGAACTGGTTTGTTTAATACTCACAACACCCATTTATGGGCTCATGAGAATCCTCATGCATTAAGAGAAAATTCATTCCAGCGCCAATTTAAGGTAAACGTTTGGTGTGGAATGATAAATGATAAAATCATCGGTCCCCACATTTTACCAGACCGATTTAACTCTGAACAGTTTCGTTTCTTTTTGGAAAACGACTTGGCTCCACTTCAGGAAGAAATTCCTTTAGTTTTGAGGAGAGACGAGTGGTTCCAATCAGACGGGTGTCCGGTCCACTATGGCCGTAGGGCTAGAGACTGGCTTACAGAGCATTACCCTGAACGCTGGATTGGACGAGGGGGACCAGCAGCTTGGCCGCCGAGGTCTCCAGACCTTACACCTTTGGACTTTTTTCTCTGGGGCACATTAAAAGATGATGTTTACAAACATGCACATCAGTCTCTAGAAGAATTAATCAACCAAATTCACATGTCTAAAGTGACGATTAGAGCTGCACACATCTTAAGAGCTACTGCATCTGTAGTAAAAAGATTTAGAAAATGTGTTGCTGCTAGAGGAGGGAGGTTTGAATCTCTTCAGTAAATGTTTACTACGCAATTGCTTCTTTTTTTAAATATTAATATTATTACTAACAAATGCCTTTGGCCCAAATTGATGGTACATTAATAATTATACATAATATTTGTACATACTACATTATAGATCTTTTTTTACTATTAGAATTAATTATTTTTATTTTTAGCTTGATTGAAAAATGCGAAATACAGCCGCGATAGTGTAGTTTTTCAAGCATATTATGGGTTAAAGTTCAAAAAAGTATAGGTTTTATGATATAATTTTAAAGGTCATGAAATAGGTCAGTTTTTAAGCATTTAATATTTTTATGAAGACCATGCAAATAATGAAGATATGGCCGTTCATAATTTTATCTATTTTTTTGTACTAACCAATATTTACATTTCAAATGCGTCTAACTTCTCTTTATAAGGAGTTATATGGTTAACATTGTAGATGGTTTTAAAGAGAATTTAACTCCTCTTTTAATGGCGAAAACTGCATATCTTTAACTTTCTTGGTTTTTGAGTAATAGACCATTTTATTGCAAAAAACAATAGCACCTTGGATATATCGATTTATCTCGAGAACTATTGAGAATCGACCCTATGCTTATATAACATTTTTGTTCATCTTGACCCAAGGAATCAGGATTTTTCTTTTGTCCCATTAAAACTAAGTCACCCTGTAGTTCTCTCCGAGACTAGATCCGACACTTGGAAACTGATTTAATCTCCGAGACTGAGTCTCGAGACAAAAGAGACTTGTCGACTTGAGATTAGGTGAGCCTCCGAGACTTTTGTGGGAACTCACCAAGACTAGTCTCTGCCCCACGTCCACTTCTGACTTTAGTCTCGAGGCTAAAAAGTTTTAGGCGGACACTTACTTACCTTTACTCCTCATGTAATGAAAGGAAAGTGCATTCTACAAGATATTTGCAGAGAGTTAAATTTCTCTAATAATCAAAACAGTCGTTGGGATGTAAAAGTTAGTGATAACTTAAGAAAAGGTGGCCATTATTATTGGGGTAAATGATCTTTAAAACGTGGGTACAAATTCAAGTTATGTTTACGTGGGTACCAATTAAGCACAAGGTTTAAGCAATTTAATAAACCAGGTTGTATTTTTGATCTAGTGAAGAAGCAAACCTAATTCAATGAAGATGACGCTGCAAGTTTATGAGAAATAGACTCAGTTGACACAAATCCTTAACAATCTTTGAGAAACAGGCAAAATGAACTACAGATTAGTAAAGCACACATTCAACGCATTTTAAAACATAACAGATTTCAACCATTTAAACCAAAAATAATTCATACTTCAGAAACAGTGGATGATGCGTTAGGGCCATACTTCAGTTTGGAGATGGGTGAGAAATTATAAATAATTCCTATTATCATAAAAATATCATATTCAGTGATGCAACGACTTTTTCGACAAACGGACAAGTTTCGACTCAACACTACTGGTACGGGGAACAAGACAACCCACATTTTCGTATTGAAGCAAGAAGTCAAAAATCAAAAACTTATGGTGTGCTTTAACTACTAACAGAGGTATGAGTTATAGTCACTTACTTTTTAAACCTGACACTCAACCACGAAATATACTCAAATATACTTCAACATTATATTTAGCCACAACTAGAAAATGAAAATCAGGATCACAGAAGCAATGCCATTTTCCAACAAGATGGCAACGGCATCCCAGCTCACTCCACGCTTGACGTGAGGGCATGGTCAAATAATGATTTTGAGAATAAATGGATTCGTCAATGCCCATTTCTTGGCCAACAAGATCACCGGACCTAACACCGATGGATTTCTTCTTGTAGGGCCATCTGAAACAAAAAGTTTATAAAAAAAACTGTACCATATGATGTAGATATTTTAAATAGAAGGATAGAGTTCAATCCTTCTCTTCAATCTTCTTTCGAGGGTTGTACGTTCAATTAACGAGGATATTTTGTCATCAGTTTATAAGGATTTTTAAAAACAGACTAGTTATGCATTGAATTAGGCGGTGCTAATATTGAATATCTACTCTTATTTTGAGTTTTATTTTTTTAATAAGTAATTAAGTAGTTAAAATACCAATTAACAATTTGTTTTATTATTATTTAGAAAAACATAATTTTTTATAAAGAATGCAGGGTAACATGGAAAAAAAATGTAATGTGATAAATCTTCATTGAAAGACATGCAGGATGATCAAGAATAACTTTTTGTCAAAAAATTAAATTTTTTGGTAATTTTACGTATTGTCAAGTCGATCCTGAGACATACTGTATTTCAAAGAAAGAATGAAATGCTAACAACAAAACATTAATTTATTTAAGAAAAATTATTTAAGATCTTTTAATCCTTTCATTGAACATTTGGGTCTATAAGAGTGGGAGGTAGACTTAAGTATTCAGGATTAGAAAATAGACACCCTGTAATTTTACCTACGAAATCACATGTAACGGCCTTAATCGTGAAACATTGTCATGAAAGGGGACTTTACATCAAGGAAGAAGTACGACAGAATGAGTTCTCTTCATATTATATCTGGAAACTTATTACACATTGTGTTATAGAGCGTGTTGGAGGAAGGTAAGAGGCACCAATAAGGTCAGACCTACAGGAGCTGTTGAGAGCTATCTTTTTGCCTACAGCACTGTGAATTGCTTTGGCCTATTCTATGTAGTAGGCGTACTACACTAAAGAAAAGCATTCAGAGGCGTAACTAGGCTGGAGCAACCGCGGCAATCCCCCAAATTAAGGGGGTCACCAAGACCACGGGAAAAACGTTTAACACGAGGGTATTTTACCTTCCGAAGGTTTACAGGCATGAAGGTACTAGTAGTTGTGGACACGTACAAAGTAGTACAACCCCCCCCCCCCTCTTACTTGCTAATGCCTCTGAAAACGACATAAAAAACGAAACCTAAGACTTTTTCAGATGATGTTCCAGCATTGTTTACTAGCAAAATTCTCTGAGTAAGATCATCATTCAAACATCAAATAACCAAGATGTCTTCTGTAATAAATTTGGTAGACTTGCTATTGGTTAATTACAGCTCATTAAAGTCTACTTACCCTGATGATGGTACAGCCTATTTAAGGTATCTACGTATTCCAGTCACAGTTCCAAAAGCAGAGCGATCTTTTACTGAGCCAGGATCGACTAGAAGGTTTGGCACTGCTTCCTATTGAAAACGAACGAGCGAAAGAAATTGACTTCTAAGCTCATTGATATTTTTTCACCGAAAAAAAAATCTAGAAATAGTTATTTTAGATTTAGAAGTCAAATAATATTACCCTGCAATTTCATTTTTAAGACTACCGTGCAATGCAATTTTGTTAAATCAATTATTCAAAAGCAACACGTGTTTAAATTGTCTCTAAAACTTATTGAAATTAAAGGAGTGTATACAATAACTATTATTAGATGTTTGTTTCAAGGTCATGGAGATTAAATGGACAATTAACCTTTTAATTTCCAAGACCTTATTAGGCATAAGAAATAAAACATCATAAAGTATTTAAATATTTATCATTACGTGTTCATGTAATTTCACCAAAATTAAGCCATATGAATGGTGTAGTGGAGAGATTTAGACTCAATAAGAAAAGCCCTAGAAGTGATGTTGATAGATCATCCAGGGTTATTGTCAGAGGATTTTTTAAGAACTCTCCTATGTGAAAGTATGAGCATTGTAAACAGTAAGCCTCTAACTGTCACTAATCTGCAAGACCCAGGTGCATTGGAACCATTGACGCCTGACCACGATATTTTACTCCAAAAAAGACCTATCTAAGAATATTTGATGAAGCAAAATGCGTAAGAAAAAGAGGGAGGTGTATAACATCTAGTAGAAGCATTTTGGCGCAGGTGGCGAAAAGAATACTTCTCGTACCTCCAAAAAAGAGAACAGTGTAAGGATAAGCAAATAAGTACTCTGTAAAAGACACTGTCATATGTAAATAAGATCACCTTCCAAGAAATAAGGATTGTCTCTAACTATGGTTGAATATGTACAAAAGAGTTCAGAAGGAACTGTTAGGAAGGTTATTCTACCGTATGGGTACACAAAAAAACTAGAAAGACCAGTGACTCCATGGAGGGAGGAGGCAGCCTTATCTGAAAATTGATTTTCGCATGAAACCGGAATGACCACGGCTATGAGGAAGGACCTCCACATGAAGAAGTTTCCACATGGAGAAGTTATACGTCCAATTCCAAATCCACCGGGCACCCGAGGGGCCAACAGAGATGGCACCCTCTGCAGGGAAGCCTCCTCCGAGAAGGTAGACCAACAGCACGAGAATAGATGCTTCTTCTTTCGTCCATCAAGGACCTCCGGAAGCCGTAGCAACAACATCGAAAGCGGCCATGGACATCGGGTTGGCGGCTTCCACAAGGAGGTCCAACAGAAAGAGGCAATCGCCAGCACATGTCACATCTCGAGTTTTTATCATTTAGATTGACCATTAGAGATCAATTCAATCCGATTCTCCAAGCGGGAAAACTGGCACAGCAGTTCATGTGTGACAGCTGGTACAAAGTAAAGACTGAGCGATTGGACTAATACATTGAAACACACCAGACTCCATTGAGGGCGGAGCTACTTTCCGGGCTCATGGATCAAATAACCGGCGATCGGACGCTGAGGGTTTGCCTGTAGGGAGGCTGATTATCGTACTGCCCAGCTCTTTTGTGGGCGGAGCCCGGAATGTGGCTCAAAAACACCAGGATGCTATAGTAATGGTCATGGAACTAGGCCCCCCGATCTCTTTTTTACCTTTACTTGCAACAAAAAGTGGAAGGAACTCGATGCCAACTAGACTTTTCAGTTCTCGACAGAAGACCATCCGGACCTGATTGTCAGAGAAATAAATTTAAAGAATTCGTCAATCAAGTGTTAAAAAGAGAATTTTCGGCAAAGTAGTGGGGTACATGTACAGCATCGAGTTCCAGAAGAGGGGGCTACCCCACGCCCACTATTTATCCATTTTAGATCCAAATTACAAATTCAGAGACCCTTCCCGTAATCGATGAGTTCGTGTCCGCAGAGTTCCCCGACGAAACCACTTATCATAATCTTCGTCGAACTGTTGAAAGTACTCTTGTACACGGCCCATGTGGGAGGGAATACGAAAATAGTACATGTATGGTCAATGGCCGATGCCGCTCTATCCGCGGGGGTTTGCTGAAACGTTCGGCGTTTCGGAGGCTGGTTTTCCTGTCTACCGCCGCAGAAAATAACAGACGTACCGTTACGATGATTAACAAAGTACTTGACAATAGGTGGGAGATTCCGTACAACCCTTTTCTCACCATTTACTATGGTATGGTCAAATACTTATACAATTCATCTATAAAGGTATGGATGCCGCTCAAGTCCGTCTCACTGAACAAGAGGTCGATGGTGGCTTCGAATGGAATGAGGAGGATAACTACATCAATGCGAGATACGTAAGCGCATGTGAAGCTGCCTGGAAATTGAACCAGTTCAAACTCCACGGCAGATCTCATGAAGTAATACGGCTTTCAGTTCACCTCGAGAACAACCAGTCGGTCGTCTTCAGGCCAGCGGATGCCGAAGCGGCATTTGGACGAGCAACACGAAACCTGACGACACTCACTACTTGGTTCTTATTTAACAGTAGAGTAGAAGAAGCGTCAGTACCTCTAGCGTCAGATTTCTCAACACTACAAGATCACGCCGGAAGGAGGATGGATTCCGAGGAGAGCTCGAAGAATTATAATATCGTCTCCAGACTACTATGTGAGTCCCAAAGACGTGGAGAGGTTCCACCTGCGTTTGCTACGGAGATGGAACCTTCGTTTTGCATTTAATCATTACGCTTTTCAGTCTGCTAAATGAAGAAGTTAGCAGTTTAAATCTATCTTTAATGTTAACATCAATTTATATTTTATTTTCTAAAAATCAGTCCTTATTTTATTAAGAACATCACCATTTGTTGCCCGGCGTGTCGACGGATTGCTGACATAAATACTCTTCTGCTGTTATTGGCATTTTTATTTTTAACACATTATTTTGTTCTTTTTTCATATAATATACTTTTAATTTACAAAATGTATCTACAATCCCAACGATAGATTCTTAATACAACTACTCAATACTTGCTGGTGAAGCCCACACATTAGAATGAGTGGAATTTTCCTCCTTGCATTGGGTCCATGGATGGAAAACACATTACCATCCAATCACCAATAAATAGTGGGTCCGAATTTTATAACTACAAACAGTGCTTCAGTATAGTGTTAATGGCTCTTGTGGGAATCACCAATACATAGTGGCTCCGAATTTTATAACTACAAACAGTACTACAGTATAGTGTTAATGGCTCTTGTGGGTGCTGATTACTGATTCATCTTTGCCGACAGTGGGTGTTAAGGAAGACTGAGTGATGGAGCAGTCTTCCGAAGCACTAAACTATTCAAAAGGTTGAAAATGATTAATTTCATGAGCCTCCATCAAAGCCTCTACCAGGAAGAGGAAATCAGTGCCCTATGTGTTTGTTGGAGATGATGACTTAGGGTTGAATACCCGCATAATGAAGCCTTACCCAGGTTAGCATGAGAGAGACCAACATCGAATTTTTAACTATAGACTTTCGCGAGCTCGTCGAGTCGCGGAAAATACCTTTGGGATTATGGCCTCTGTTTTTCGTGTTTTACGAAAACCGATGCTAATACAACCTGAAAAGGCATCACTCGTTGTTATGACCTGTGTTCTATGACACAACTTTTTAAGAAAAAGCAAAACATCGAGATCAAATTATTCACCACCCGGGACCTTCGATGTTGAAGAGGTGGAAACATTGTTCAAGACTCATGGCGCTAGGACCAAGGTGAAATGACATCCCTAATCCCACTCCATAGACTACCTAGAAAGCCAAGTATGGAAGCTAAGGAAATTCATGGAAGAGTAGAGTGGCAAAATACATACTTTTTCTAATTCTTCTTTTCTTAATTTTTATTTGTAACTGTTTCCTTATTTTTTCTTTTAATTTTTTATTGGCAGCAACTTAACAACTTTCCTCAATAGAAAAATACATATGTGTTTTTCTAAAATTCCATAGATACGCTATGATTGTCATAGTGGCAATCTATTTTATTTTCCTTTTTTTACCCTACTTATCAATCAAAAAGAAGGTAAAAATACGTTGCTTAATAAAAGAAGCAAACACATAGATATCAAGTATCACCAAATCAGAAAACTTAGTGAAGGCTCCATAAAATTAACATACCTCTAAGTTAGCACTTGAAAACACATATTATTAGGAATGGCCATGAAAAGCATCACAGGTGGTAGATTAGCCGTAGATAATTTCAAATGAAGAATGAAATAAAAAAACCTTTAATGGTGAAAATTTTTAAACTTTTTAGAAAATGAATTTATTGGATTAACAGAGGACTCCACGATGATTGGATGATGATGATGGGGACTACACGATGATGATTCAATAAGCAGCATGTACCTTCAGTTGGAAGGGTGTCCAGTCAACGTTGCTAGAAATGTAAGGTACCGGCTGAATGTTATCATATCAGATACATTGGATAGGGCGAGGTGGGCCAGTCCACTGGCCTCCACGCTCCCCAGACCTTACACCAGTAGACTTTTACCTCTGGGGACCAGTGAAAAGTATTGTGTACAGAACAATTGTGAATTCTAGGGAAGGGCTAATGGATAGAATTATTGCTGCATTTGAGCAATAAGCAGAAATAAAAGAAGTTGAATAAAGCAGAGAGTTGAAATGATAAGGAGTGCAACACAGAGCATTCAAAGAAGGTGTAGACAGTAGACGTTGTTTAAATAAAAATAGTGGTTATTTTGAAAACTTGTAAATTAATATTAATGTTGTGAATACGTTGATTTCCAAATAGTTTTTTTTAACTATTTCTCTATGAACACTTTCGTAAACTGAAGACAATACTTTATCGAACTAAAGCTTATAAAATTGCGCAGTTTTTTAAGCATTTAAAAAAATTACATTAGACATAAAAATTTAGATGTTATGGAAGCTTAAAGTTTTATAAACATTGATATAATTTCTAAGTTTAATGTTTGACATGCGTTACCACTAAGCTAATAAACGTATAAGGCTAGGCGCACACTGGCGACAAAACAGTCCGCAGACTGTCTGCGGTCAAAATGTCTGCGGTAAAAGGCGACCGGAGGGCGACAGTTTTGTCGCTGCACCCTCGCACACTAGAAACAGTCTGCAGACTGTCCGCGGACTGTCTCCAGGCGCAGAAGACAATCGGAGGGCGCGACATTTTAGTCGCCGCACCCTCGCACACTAGAGAAAAAAAAAAAACATTTAACCATTTAGTTCTTATATTGATAGCTATAAGATGGATATCGTCGAAATTGTAGCTATAAGTGCTATTGTCGTTCGTTGAAGAAGGAGAATGAAGCGTTAAGACAGACATTACTGGTACATCCCATTTACAGCATTAGAATATTAAAAGGAAAATTTTACACTCTATATGAAAATCTACGGGAAAATCCAAAAAGTTTTAAAAGAAGAAATGTTTACCCCTTCTTAAAGAATTTGAGATGGTGGAGGCAACTTTAAAGTTTCTTTGGAGGCTTATTGCGGCTACTCGGTAAGTTGTATCGAAAAGCAGATTGCACCAGCGGTAACTGATTAAAAAAAATATAAAAAAATAAATAAAGGAAACAGTCTCTCCACGGAAGATTTGTTTGTTTATCAAAGCAGCATCGACTCTTGTAAAGCCATTAATAAATCCTATTTCGGTATTTACCTCCCACTGTTCTACCTTAATTGGAGCTAAATTTGATTTTTTTTTTTTTTACATTTTCGACTTTCAGCTCTTATAGTGTCTGCAATTGTTGACCGATTTAATTTCTGAATGGGGTTCTTAAACCTTACACTAATGATCTTTAAATTGAGTATTTATTATTTTATTAATTTTTCCTAAAACTAGAGTTATTAAAAAATATATACTGGTGCAACTGTCGTATTGCCATATTGAGAAAAGTGACTGGTCATTAAATTAATGCACTAGGTTGATAATTATTCAATGGCTTCTCAGTCTCATTGGTTTTGACTACTTTTTTTATAGCATTGTTATTTATTAATATATTACATAGTTTCTATTGGCTATTTTTACTTTCTCATATAAAGAGAAAGTATTGTAATATGCACGAAAATTTTATTTTGATGTTTTTGAGGTCCCCTGTGTCCAAAAAAAAAGTTTTTATAAAATGTCTGTCTGTCTGTCGTCTGTGCAGACGCCTGGAGCCTACTTGATCGATTTTGACGGAATTTAGCATACATGTTCTCAAATATCATGCCCTTAGGCTAAATCGATAAATTAATTGTAGCTTCAAATTTAAAAAATTCTAAAGTTTAAATTAAAAAAAATGTAAAATGTATGTAACTGTATTCTAAAATGTAGTCCATTTAAATAGGTATCAAACGATATAAGCCGTTTTCCCATGAAAAATTAAGTTTCTGAGAAAATAGCTTAAAACGCTGACGGAGAGAGCCCAGGTTCGTTTCCCCACCTAGGAGAAGTAATTTTAGTGATAAATTTTGTTGAAATGTTCAATACTAATTAAATGTAAACACGAAAACTAGTAAGTGGAAAACAATGGGCTTAGTAATTATGAACTCGTACATGAGAAATTTTGTCTGAGTTGTCTCGGACCAATTTTTTTAAATATATTGATAGACTCCTAACTACGATTGGCAGAGATTATATTCTTAACGGAATTAATAATGTATAATATAGTCCTGATATTATCCCTAGAAGGCTTTGGAAAGAAAACTATTTAGGCACTTTATTTACATGCTAGGCCTAAATGATTATAGAAAGCATAGCCACTAACTCCTAGCGTGAGCCTAAGGGCCCTAGGGGTGAAAGCTAGTATATATATGAAACCTCTATCTATATTCCACCTCTATAATCTTTGTTCCACGTATTTCTTGAGTTGTACCTTCTACATTATAGTACCACCCACAATTTCATGTGTCAAACTTTCCAAAAAAAAAGTTATTAAGAAAATAGTTTATATATCTGTTCTGTGGTGCCAATAAAGACATAAAGTTTTCTTTATCGGTTGATGATTATTTAGTGAATTTTGGGTGAATAAAGAATCTGTGAACTGTATAAAGATAGATAGATAGAAAAATGTATTTATTTGATGAAACTAATTGTACAATAAACAATAGACTTATACATATTAAGTCCTAGCCTTATATAGCTGTTGGACTTGAGTGGCTACTATAATTTAGCATGCATTATATAAAAATATTTTAAAAATATACAAGCAAAATGTGTTATTATAGACAATGATATAAGCATTCCAAATAAGTTATTTCTATTGATATTACCTACATATTTCAATTTACAAATCATGAGCAAAGCAGGGATTTAAATAAAAATATATATAAATAAATAATTAAATAGAGGAATAATTACATAAATTTTATGAATAATAAACAAAATTAAACAAGGCAATAAATAAACTTTAGTAAAACTCATAGCAATATTATTTGAACAATTAATTTTAAGCTTGAATAATTTAGTTTTTTTTCTGTTATGAAATTTAATTTATACATAAAAAATACACAACAATACACTGGTAAACATATAACAAGCACACACACATATACACGCATTATCACATACACACACATGCATTATCACATACACACACATGCATTTACACATAAACAGCATGCATAAAATATTTAATAATAAATAAGTGAAGAGCTAATAATATAAATAACAAAAATAATTTCATGTGAGGGTGAACTTTACGGTTGTTCATAATTCCACTGGCTAACTAACTCAGCCCTATATTTCCACGCAGAGGAAGTGTAATGTGCCAGTGCCTTCCAGTTACTACCTTGTAGAACTCTAATGACTTCCTCATGAGTCAACCTAGATTTACCCATATGAAGGCACCGTAGCTCACTAAGTACAGGGCAGTCAGCTAAAAAGTGAATTGCATCCTCCACAACATTCCAATTACAGAGGGAACATAATTGCATTTTTCCCTTCCTCCACGGTTGGAAATTTAAGCCTAGCAGACTTCCACGTGCTTTTGCGACCCAAGACATCTCGTACACAGACAGTTCACTGTTTAACCAACCCTTGTTGGATTTATCAATTGGAATTAATTCCCGGTAGAGACAGTGGTACTGTGAGCATTCTGCTGCTTTTTGCCAGTCATTTGCTTCATCTTTTTGGATTCCTGTTACCAGATCTTTCAAATTATTTTTAAGTGCTGCCATATCATTGATGTTTAGATTTAAATTAAATTTACTGGCTAGCTCAGTCTACTCTCGATACCAGAAAGTATTCCTCTTGATTACCTCCAATGCAAGGATCTTAGTGTACCTACCATCATGATGCTCATTCAATACTTTCCAAACATACCTGGTGTATAATTTAAGAGTGTAAGCAAACATTACTGTATAAAGAATTCGAAATTATTTAACGTGTGTCATATTGTGAATAAGAAATATAACATACTACCTCTTGCGCTACTGCTTATCAGCAGCGACAGTCCCCATTCAAGTTTAAATAATTATTCCGTTTTTGTTTTTTCGTCAGTTTTTGGTCATCAGCCCAATAAAGGTTCTCCTTTCCTCTTCCTCATGAAGCTTCGTACTGTTTTGTATATATTTAAAAAAAAAAAATTATTCTTGATCATAAGTCATTTAAAAAATAGCTCTTCCTTTCGAGCGCCAAGGGCGCTCGGTCCCTGGTTCTAGATAATTAAATTTACAAAATGTTACCAGGGTTTTTGTTGATACAAACAAGGGAGGTTCCCTTCTTATAGTTTACTCCTGTGATTTGTTTTCATCAAAATTTGTTTAGCTGTGCTTAATTTCAAGTAATCATATCTGGCCAAATTGTTTAAGTTATTGCAAAAAAATCGTTCTAGTTTTGTCGTGAACAAGGTAAGTTGTAAAAACGTATAACATAACTAACTCTCTTACCATGTCGTATTCTAACGAAGAGTACCGAGACATGCTTGTTGTTTATGGTGAGGCAAATTGAGTGGAAGAGCAGCATCAAGAATCTATCGTGCGAGGTATCCTGATCGGCGTCAGCCGGAACACCACCTCTTCCAACGGCTCTATGATCGTGCGGGTCTGTTTGGTTCATTTCCTGCTTATAGAAACGCCAATAGACCCCTGCCTGTAAGGACTGAGGAACTAACTGTAGCGGTACTGGCTTACGTTGAGGCCTTCCCTCATGCGAGTAGCCGCGAGATATCCAACGAGTGTGGTACGAACCATACAACAGTGGATTCCGCAGGATCATCGTTTTCATCCATTTAAAATTCATCCCTACCAAGCCTTATCAGACGATGACTTTCGGAGAAGACGTACATTTTTTGAATGGGCAGAGAATATGATTGAAACGAATCCAGCGTTGCATGGACGAGGCTTCATTTGTTAGTGATGGTAATGTAAATAGGCTCAATTTACATTACTGTAGTGAAGTGAACCTTCACTGCCTGAGAGAAGTTTATTACCAATACAGGTGGTCTGTGGCAACATGGCGTAGAATCATTGATGGCCAGATAGTTGGTCTATACTTCTTTGACGAGGAAATGGAAGGATGTTTCTGATTTTCAGGAACACGAACTTTCTTTACTCTTAGAACATCTTTCAATAGATCTTCACCATAGAATGTAGATTCAACTTGATGGTTGTCCTGTTCATTTCTCTCGGACTGTAAGGAAGCACTTAAATAATTAAAGTAAGCACTTCTTGGGCCTGATTTCGGTATCGGGTCCGAGGAGTACCGGCCTCCAACTTTGGAAAACTCCCACATACGAGGTAGTAGGGACGAAGCCAGTGGCAGACCACTCAAAGATGGAGAAGGCAGCAATCTAATCAATGTCAAAACGACGCTGTAGGTGAACTACAAAATACTTTGAACTCAAAAAATACATGCGGTGTCGCGGGACACCCGGTAGGAACGAAGTTCCTTACATTTTTCATTAAATATATTTTATATAATCGAGTAGGGTCCCAACGACGGGCGACTGCACCTCTAAATGGTTTATAACGTTAAAAATTGATGTGCCATAAGTTGGGATTGAACCAATATCTTTTTTTTAATTTTTTAATGTCAAAAAAAAAGGTTTAAAGTACTTTTATGACGGCCTTAGTATTTTGTAAGTAGTAAAGTTTTTTTTTTTTTTTTTTTTTTTACATTAGTTTGAGGTTTGGTAGAGTAGGGAATAGTTAATAGTATATGTTCCTAATTTTAAAGATTTTAGCTCTTGAAATGAGGGAAGTAATTATCCCTGTGTTACCATGATTTACACTCAAAAATATTTGTGCTAATAAGTATAGAAGGATTACCCCAAATTAATAAGTCAGCTTTTCTCAAGATGCTAACGCATTTTACTAAAATTAGTATTCAAGCACATGAACCCTAACCAGCTTGAAACTATTAAAATTAAAAAAAACCTTATATTCAAGATCCCTTATTGTACCGGAAACTTCTGAGACGTCTCCTCCTCAGTGTCTAAGTCGTCGTCCTACGATTGAAGGACCTTTTACCTTTACTTCTGTCAGCCCTGTTGGCACTTGTGAGGTCGCCAAGCCGGCAAGTGGCACCCCTCCAAGCTGAAGAGTTAAGAACCCATTACCAGCGAGGATGAAGAAGAGAACTTTAAGTCTTTCTACACTGGAAAGGGGTGTGTACTCTGGTAGGTTGTACGTCGAAATTGGTTATCGCTGAGAAAGACATTTATCGAGTCTGTCCGTTTCAAATCAGATTGTTACCGTGGTCCGTTGTTTTTTTTACCTATTCTTTTCTTTTCTCTTATTGAGTACGGCCTTCGTGCTGTGACTTAATTATGATGTTACAAAGATGTTTCGACAGTTGTTAGTGGGTCATGATGATAGTCTATTTCAACATATTCTACTCAGATAGGACCCGTCCCAGCTTCTCCAGGCATGTGAGTTAAAACCCGTTACATGTGGCCTTCTTACTCCCTCACCATATTTGTCCTAAGGATGTCTTTTGCAGTTAGCTAAGGACGATGGTGCAAAATATACGCTGCTAGCTGCGTAATAGCTGAAAATTTTTCGATTGTAAGAGTTTTTTATTTTTAAAGTACAGTAAATTTGCAACAGCATATGCTCAACTGGAGCTCTACACGACCAATAGATTTCGAGATATGGCACTTCGAAAATTGACAATGATTTTAAAAAAATGGAAATTTTAAGTATTTCTCTTTTTTCGGGCCAAATGTAGACATAAAACAGCCCACCTACGAGAAAAGTCATAAGAAATAAAGTTGTAGTAAATTTAATTGGCTTCCTTTTAAATACAAAACGTAGTCTGTATATATAGTCCAGTCATTAGGTAGTTTCTTAAAACAAATTCTGGAGTATTTCTGATTTTTTGCTCCTTTATGTTTTTTGGGGTGCTGATTACGAATCTGAGGTTTGCCACCAAAAATGTTTGTTGGAATTTGAGTTATAGCCAAAAAACATGAAAAAATAACTTTTTCTTTCGGTATTTTCCTTATAACTCAAAAACTATCAACTTTTGGTAAAAAATCATTCCTCACTAAAACAATCTTCATAAAATTCCCTATANTACTTTTTTCGTCACTCGTACCGTTTAGGCGCAAACATGGGTTGAAGTAAGCGTAATATTTTGACATTAATGCTTAATACAACACCTGCGTGTTAAGGACAGCAGGCAGCGGGGTTCCGGGCCATGGACTCTATTTCCCCGCAACGCACACTCCCTTCCTAAAAATACATACATATACATAATATATATATAGACTTACATATTACATGTACATACAGTAATCCAAAAGTCTCCCCCCCCCCTCTTAACTTTTAAACGGTTTGAGATAAATTAATGAAATTTGGGGGATCTCTACCATGCCAAGGGAAGTTTGTTGTCATGCTATCGCCCAAGAGGGGCAACCACCTATTTTGCCCCCAGACCACCTCACTTCAAAATTTTAAATTGGAGTGTATACTTTTGATAGCATATTTGGGTTCTACGGTAAAAAATACTATTCATTTACTTGTAACTTTTTTTCTATCACCAATATTTTGCTGCCCACAGGAGGGCAAATATAGCAAAATAACCATTCCGAAATAGTAATCAACCACTCTTGTACAAGGGGCGACTACCATTTTGCCCCCAGGCGCTGAAATCTACCATTTTTATGCCTTTGTCCCCCTATAGGCGGCAATATATTGGAAATAGCAAAAAGTTTAAAGTAAAATATTTTTATTTTTTGCCGTAGAATCTAAATCTGCTATCAAAAATATACACTTCAGTGCAAACTTTTGAACGAGGTGGCCTGGGGGCAAAATAGGAGGTTGCCCCTCTTGGGCGATAGCATGAAAACAAACTTCCCTTGGCATGGTAGAGATCCCCCAATTTCATTAATTTATCTCAAACCGTTCAAAAGTTAAGAGGGGGGGGGGGGANGCCTGCTGTCCTTAACACGCAGGTGTTGTATTGAGCTTTAATGTCAAAAAATTACGCTTACTTCAACCCGAGTTTGCGCCTAAACGGTACGAGTGACGAAAAAAGTAGTTAGGATCTAAATTATAGGACATTTTATAAAGATTGTTTTAGTGAGGAATAATTTTTTATCAAAAGTTGATAGTTTTTGAGTTATATAGCAAATACCGAAAGAAAAAGTTATTTTTTCATGTTTTTTGGCTATAACTCAAATTCCAACAAACATTTTTGGTGGCAAACCTCAGATTCGTAATCAGCACTCCAAAAAACATAAAGGAGCAAAAAATCAGAAATACTCCAGAATTTGTTTTAAAACATCCCTTTTTAGCACCTAATGACTGGACTATATAGGCCCAATAGTTCAGGTGCAATCGTAAATAAACACAAAAACAGAATAATGGATTTTTGAAGAAATTATCCTAAACACTGCTAACAACAAGTTGTGCCATTCGACGAAAGAAAAAGTTCATATACGCATGTGTAACGGTGGAGAAGAATAATATTTATGTACATTTATTATAACAAATCGTAGAGGTCAATCATTCACGCCTAATGCTTTGTTGTAATATTGTTTGTTTATACATAAAAAAAACCCTCAATCACGCAGGTGATTGTGCACAAGGTAAAATCGCTAAGTGTGAAGGAAACTATTCTTGAAGTGCAAATCGTCGATGTGATTGGGGACAGTGGGGACAGGAGATTAAAGATCGTCTCTCATCTATAACTGATATCGTCGCTGCTGGTGCCAGGTACCACGCATCATGCCACAAAAAGTTGCACAGCATGCTAACACCTATTAGACTGAAAAGAGATCATTCAAAGCCAACGAAACTCGGGGAGTGATATATAATATATATATTCATACCTTGATGAAAACAGGGAAGAATGTCAATTCTCGATAAATGATCTCATGGATCAGATCAAAGGCGATTACAAGCCTGATTGTAGAACTGCCAAAACTCACCTACTAAAACGGTACGGCGATATATCGACACACTAAACGGCCTTCGGTTTCGCCTATTCGTCAAGTCAGCAGGATGTAAACCTAGCGCGGTTGCCCCCAACCAAAGAGTCCGCTTCTTTCCATTCCTATCACACTTACCACCATGTGCAAAAGTGGGTAGGGGCGGAGAATGATGCCACAGATTGGGTTGGACGAAAATTTCCCTAGGTTTAATACCAAAAACATCATTATGTGTGCCAGCCCCAGCAATCCTTCTCAAATCGCTCTCATGTAAGTGCAAGAGGGGATGCAGGGGAGCATGCACTTGCCGGAGAGCTGGGCTTAAGTGCTCTGTAGCAAGACTTGCCACAACCTACCTGCAGAGGATGAAGACGACCTCGACGTACCTCCCCCTTCAGACGATCAACCCGAAACCCTCAAAATACCTCAGCAACTTTTCTTCAGTCCCGGAATACAACCATCATCACCAGGACCCTTGAAAAAAAGAAGCATTAAGCGTCAATGATTGACATTTAAGTTTTTTTTTTTTTATAAATGTGCATAAATATATATATAATTATTCTTTTCCACCTTTTAACATAATTTTACATTCCTCGAATGCCCGTAACTTGATATTAGAAGTGGTTTAGGTTAATTACTTAAAAAATAGGAATTACTTTTTTTTTTTTTTTCTTTTACACTTGCAACACAACTATTTTGTCTACAGGCTTTATTTTTTGCTTGCATAAATGCCAATTAAATTTACTACGACTTCATTTCTTTTACTTTTCTCGCAGGGGAGATGTTTTATGCCGATATTCGCACCGAAACGAAAGCAATACACACATTTTCCATATTTTGTAAAACACAGCCAATTTTTTAAATGTCATTTCTCGGCAACTATTGGACGTACAGAGTTTTCATTGGTCGTAAAAAAGCTAATTATATTCATTTATAAACAGCTTGGGATTCCGGTGAAATCCGCGTCACGAAGGGGTTGATATCCGACGTTTCGCTTGCACTACTGGAAGCATCTTCAGGGGTGCATCGTGGTGTTGACTCGAAGCAATCACAAGATTGTACTGACGACTGGAGAGAAGAACGGCGTATTTATACATTAATTTACTACAACTTTATTCCCTATGACTTTTCTCGTAGGTTGGTATTCGCCCTGAAACGAGAGAAATACTTATAATTTCCATTTTTTCGTTTGTACTTAAAAGGAATCCATCCTTACTTCGTTTTGTACTTAAAAGGAAACCAATTAAATTTACTACAACGTTATTCCTTATGACTTTTCTCGTAGGTTGGTATTCGCCCTGAAACGAGAAAAATACTTATAATTTCCATTTTTTCGTTAGTACTTAAAAGGAATCCATCCTTACTTCGTTTTGTACTTAAAAGGAAGCCAATTAAATTTACTACAACGTTATTCCTTATGACTTTTCTCGTAGGTGGGCTGTTTCATGCAGATATTTGGCCACAAACTAGAGCAACACTTTTTTTAAAAAGAAGAAAAAAATAAAAATAAAAAAATTGACAATTTTTGAAGTTTCATATCTCGGAACCTATCGCTGCTGCAAATTTACTTTACTTTAAAAACTTTGAAAATCCTAACATTGAAAAACACATAGTTTACGAGATATATAGCAACAACTAAAACAAGAACGAAAATTTTACAGGTTTTCAGCTATTACACAAGTAGCACAGGTTTATCGAAGCTACAAACTTAGGATCACACAACCCTAACTTGCCCAAACAACAACAAAAAAAAGCAGAAGTACATCACACTTTGCGAATTTAATAAATAATTTGACTGGACTATATATTATAACTATAAACTTTTATAGTGTGCATGACCATAGCAACCCAGCAGTAAATGTGTTTAGCACCGGTAGAAGTTTTTCTTCACTCTTACAGTAACCATCAAAGCGTTTTTATTGTTGACAACACCAAGCAAAGACTATCCGAAGCTCTCCTATCGCTACTCCTCTCCCTTCGTTAATACTAGTTCTCATTATTTATCCAGCCGTGTTTGTCTTACCGTCACTTGAGTCTGCTCAAACAGGAATTCACCACCGGTATAGTTGTTTAGCGAAATGTCCTTGATAAAACAATGTGTGATCATTCTGTTCCGCTTCAATGTTAAATTTTTATATTATGATCACACTTATCATTGAATTATGTCCATTAAATTTTTGGACATTTCGTATGGTTCGACCTGTATGGAAATAAAGAATCCCTAAGGGCAGTAGCCGATGTACGAGTAACAATGTCGTATTTCTTGAACACCTCCGAAATATCTGCCCAAGAAACATTTATAGACCCGATCAGCAACATCAAAATCTAGTAAGGGGGCAGTTTTTACTGACACCAGTCCTCCAATACAGTTATTAAATTTTGCTAGACACTTTTTAAAATCCTTTATAACAGGTTGCAGAAAACATGGAAAAGAATTCATTGTGTACAACATCAATAGTTTAATTCATTTATGGGATGATGCTTAAAAGTATGGACTACTAAATAGAGCCACAGCATTTCCTTTCGAAAATTTAATGCAAGGGGTCAAAAACGTTGCGAGGAAAAAAAAATACATTTGCAGCAAACTGTCCATTCAGTCATAAGGTATGCAGAAACGAGTGTTTCTCGCGGCGTTTATCTTGATTTTTTAGCTCGCCACAAGTAAAGAAGGAACTTTTTAGGCAACTTTTTACTTGGTTACCCATCGAAAAAATTGTGGTGGGCAACCAAGTAAAGAAGGTGTTTTATATAGGCACAACTTATTACTTGGTTACTCACGAAAAAATATTTTTTGTAGGTTACCGATACCATGTAAAGAAGGTTTACACCTTCTTACATATTAGCAACAATTTACTTGGTTGGCACCCACAGAAATATTTTTTTTAGGGTAACCAAGTAAAGATTGTGGTATATTTAGTCCAAAGTAATTTGGGACGAAGGAATATCACAATTCTGTAATTTAAATGGCAATATCTGTTAGCCTGAAAATCAAATATGACAAAGGGGCATTTATACAATGTAATTTGGGCCAAAGGAATAACATTTCTGTAATTGAAAGTAACAATATCAAATAGCCTGACAAGCAATTAGGACAAAGGGACATTTTTTACAATGTATTTTATGACGAAGGAATATCGCATTTTTGTACTCGTAATTTTAAGTTAGAATATCCGTGTTATAATATGCTGAAATATTTTGAAACATTTTTTTTTCACTAATATTGGTATTACACAAGTTCACTATATATTTATACAGGGTGTTCCGGGTCAGGACCAACAAACTTTTGGATGTGATAGTGCACTTAATTTAGAGTAAAAAAAGTTCTATAAACCATGGTCCTATTGTCATTTGTTTTCCAGCTATCTTATTTTTAAATTGTTTTTCTAAGTTGTGACTTTGACTTAATAAATTGGCTATATAATTGGAACTAATTAAGCTAGAATTATAAATGATATACCATCTGAAAAAACATGAAAAATGCTTAAGGATAAATATCATTTCATTAAATTATTTTCATTTTTAGTCACACGTAAATTCGTTAGAACTTGAAAATAATAAATTTTAAAAATAAACAAAATACAAATGTTTGAGCTTGTATAACTACTGAAATGTATTAGATAGCTATGGGTGCAAAGCTCCTTAAAGTTGGCGCATTTACTAAGCTTCAAAACGATACTATTAAATTTAAAATATTGCCACTAGAAGTATCCGAAATATTGATGAAATCCAAAAAAAAAAACTTATCCTACTGTCAGCTGAGATAGGGTTGGGGGAATGACAAATGTAAACTTCGGGTTATTATTTATTTATTTATTTTTAAATTTTCTTTTAAGTTGCTCGAGTATAATAAAAGGTTAAGGTCATAGTACCCGTGTGGTAACAGTCATGGTACCAGTAATACTAATGCCATTTTAAAGTCAGCACCTTATGAATCTTATAGTTATAGAAGGTGTAATAATTAATTTTTATTGCGATAATTTATAGGAGATTTATAATTTTATAGTAATGTTCTTTGTAACAATTAAAATTATACTCTATTAATTGAATTATCTCATAATTTATTATGAGGTTCGACGTTGGCTAGATGGACACTACCTTAGTAGATGGATTGAAAGAGGACTGGTTCCTTGGCTCCCCAGGTCACAAGACATTACACCTTTAGATTTCTATTTATGGGGATGAAAGATTAGGGATATAGACTACAGGTTAACGGTCAGGAAGAGCCATTAATCAGGATGCAAACAACAGCTCATCAAATAAATGGCCAAAAAGCGACTCTCATAAAATGCAATGAATCTGTACTTAAAAGATAATGAAGAGGACTTAAAAGAGACTTAAGCGTAATGAAGGAGGGCACCATTTTGAACATTTATTATAACAATTACATAAGTGTCAATAAAAGGTACCACACAGGTACTATGACCTTTAACCTCTTATTATACTAGAGCAACTTAAAAAAAAATGAAAAAATAATTAAATAAATAATAACCCGAAGTTTACATTTGTCATTCCCCCAACCCTATCTCAGCTGAGAGTGGGATGTTTTTTTTTGGATTTCATCAATATTTCGGATACTTCTAGTGGCAATATTTTAAATTTAATAGTATCGTTTTAAAGCTTAGTAAATGCGCCAACTTTAAGGAGTTTTGTACCCATAGCTATCTAATACATTTCAGTAGTTATACAAGCTCAAACATTTTTATTTTGTTATTAAAATTTATTATTTTCAAGTTCTAACGAATTTACGTGTAACTGAAAATGAAAATAATTTAATGAAATGATATTTATCCTTAAGCATTTTTCATGTTCTTTCAGATGGTATATCATTTATCATTCTAGCTTAATTAGTTCCAATTATATAGCCAATTTATTAAGTCAAAGTCACATTTTAGAAAAAAAATTAAAAATAAGATAGCAGGAAAACAAATGACAATAGGAGTATGGTTTATAGAACTTTTTTACTCTAAATTAAGTGAACTATCACCTCCCAAAGTTTGTAGGTCCTGACCCGGAACACCCTGTATATTGATGAAGGACTTAAAAGGCATGAATTTGAGAGCGGCCATTCTTCTCAACGAAAGACTCAATGAGTGGGAGATCTATGATTGGCTTCAAAGTAAGTTTAATTATTAAGATACGAATATCGCAAGTATTGAGCCAGTGTCAATTTGAAATTAATTGTAATATACTTGTTAAATGGAGAGGATTAAAAGGGGAGGGATTGTAAAGCATGCGGCAATGAACTGACACTCCGAGGATCTCAACTGGGCCGAGCTCAAGGGGCGCGAGAACGTATATTGTACAGACGTATGTGCACCGTTCTTTAAAAATAACATTATAATCGGTGGGCCTTGGACTGTGGTAGAAATTGACAAGACGGTAATCACCAGGTGGAAGTATAATCGAGGGAAACTTGCAAGTTGAATTTACTAGTCCATTGATACATATATACATATATTGTATTACGACAGGTTGATGAGGAATGGTATTTTGGATGTGTGGAGTGAGGGAGTGGCCGGGCAACATTTGTTTTTGTTTATTACAGAGGATTGTAATCATTTGTGGTTAACCAAACTGAGAATTTTGTCGACCCCACCACAGGGGCGCATACTCAGACCATTGAGGGAACCTGGAAGAAATGTAAGCAATGCCACAAGATGGATTGTGGCACCAAGCGGTCAGATTTTAGCTCCTAGCTTGCTGAATTTTTGTGTAGGCGTTACGTAACTGGTTTGTTATATTAATCAAAATATTTTAAAAACATAAAATAGAGTAATATTTAGTATTTCCACACGCATTCAGTAACATTAGGACACCCAAATGGATCACCAATGCCATACACCCCGAAATCACTTCATTTAGTAGGTAAATTTGGGTGGGGTAACCAAGTAAAGGAGTGCCGGAAAATCTTGGCTTGAGTAACCATACCGTAACTGACTGGAGTCAGTACTGTCGGACAGTGGTGAGCGATAGCTGTTTATAATTCAGCTCCTTTTGGTGGCCAGATTAGATAGTTGAAATAGACGAAGCGAAATTCTGCACGAGGAAATAGAATCGTGAATCGTGATCGTATCTTAGATGGTATCTGGGTATTCGGAGGAATTGAGGGACAAGAAACGCTATTTTGTGATTTCTGTAGATAATCATCAAAGAGAAAACTCTACCAGGCGAGACCATTATGTCCGACATCTGGCGTGCCTATGTTTGCTTATTCCAAGAAGGGTATCATCAGCAGTTATCTGTAAAACTACCCATTCACGGTCTAACTTGAACAGCACGTCATCATCGGATGCAGCGGTTTGATATACCCCACACACGGTCCTGGTCCGGTCCTACAAGACTTCCAAACTATATCTCACTTTTGGAGTTACACTAAAACGTCCTTATAACTTCATAATCTAACTTTTCTTCATTTAATATACATATACCGATTTAACAACTATTATTATTTAATTTAGACTTACTTAACCACTACATTTTAGCAATTTCTTTTAACTGTTGTTCATTACATTTCGACTTTAACGAATTATTACACTATTTGTCTTTAAGTACGTACTATTTAACAATTATAGTTTAATTCAAATATGAGTGGATTTATTTTTTGAAAAATGTATTCCCTCATGGCTCAACGTCCAAAAAAAAGGAAAGCGTTTTTTTTTTAATCTTTTAATAGCCTCAATATTAGAAAAAAAAGAAAAAAAGACGTGGTTCAAGAAATTATTTCGAAATAGAATAAATTACTGTGACGCGAAATGTTTAAATTATATTGATGACGAAGATTACAAGAAATATTTACGAATGGAAAGCAGTTGCTTTGCATACTTGGTAGAAAAAAAATCGGCTCGTCCCTTATAAAAAAATGAAACATTGAGTCGTGCACGATTAAAAAAATGCTCCGGGGAAGGGTTGTCGTGTTGTTGGGTGCAGGGGACGTACTACAGACCCTCTCAGGGTCCTTCCTACTCGTCAGTCGCGAGGTTAGGGGCGAGGGTTGTTGGATCGGTGTAGAATGCACGAAGAGTCCAACAAGATCTTGACGTCCGTCATCATGCTGCCAACCACTCAAACTCCATTGAAGATCTCCGGACCTTTAAAGATATCACACATCGTACATTCTAGGACACAGCAGTGGCTAGGAATCTCACTAGGACTGACGTGGAACTCGAAATGGTCTTGCAGAAGCGGCCACCCACCTGATATGCCTTACCAGTTGAGATTCATGTTTGCCACCATGTCTCTTCTGTGAGGTTCTGGGACGACCGAGGATTACCTAAAGAACTCTGCAAGAAAAAATTACAGATAATATGATTTAGCCCTTCAAACCATCGAGGTCTTGCTCACTGCACGAGGTAAAACCCTGCAGAGCTTCTGCTTGCCAGATGTGGGCCATATTCCAGAGGGCATTTTGCACGAGCTTTCCCTTAGAAACAATGCAGATCACGCCACAGTCCAGGGAACCGTTAATAATATGAATCTGGAGCAAAGGGCAGCCTTCGACATCATCGTTAATTCCATGCAAGATAAGAATTTCGACGTTGAAAGCACCTCTTGCAGGGTCCTGCCGGAAGCGGAAAGACATACGTTTATAACGCACTCATAGATTATTGTATAGCAGAAGGAAGCATAGTTTTACCATGTGCCTTTACAGAAATAGCTACTACTTTTTTAAAAGGTGGCACCACTGTGTACTTGACCTTTTGGCTGCCGTTTCTGTAACGTTAATAGTGCGCGATCCTTGCCCAATCCTAGTGCCGTTTCAGATCGCCAAGTCGACAGGGTAAAGGTCTGCAAAGTTGACAATAATCGATGAAGTAACAATGTTGAGCCGATACATGTTGGAAGCAATCAACAGGGTATTGTAGTACCTTTGTCGTACGAAAGATCCCTTCGCGAATAAAACTGTTTTGCACGGATTTCAGACAGACTTTACCCATCCTCAAAAGGGGTTCAAGGATAGATATCGTTATATTAACAATTTTGTATAGCTCCGTTTATCCCTGTCCACGCGTTTTAAAATTAAATAGGAATATAATGACGGCTTTGGAAGTTAAGACGTTTAGTCGCTTCCTTATCCACGTCGGTGATGGCACCCTCCTCCCCACAGAGCCTGAATATAGGTTAGAGGGTAAAGTACAATTCAACATCTCGCTGTCTTTGAGGAGCGAATTACTCTGTACCTAACTCATCGATTATACTTGTGAAATATAGATTCGACATAATATTCTTCCAGTTCAGACCCTATGAAAAGTATTCTTTAAGTCAATGTTAAGCTCGTAAAACTGATGACTAGAAACCACCTTAGTAGATAGGAGAGCTTAAATAACTGTGGATTTTGGTCAAAAGTTCAGGGGGAGCTTTTCAACGAAGTCGAATTTTTTTAGAGAAGTTGCACTGAAAACACAAAGGAGGCTTTCCACATTGACAAGTTGACGTTCACTGGGTTAATTAGGAACTTACTTGGTGGAGCTGCCATTTATTACGGTCTGCTACCTGCAGGGAAAGTAGAGGAAACCAGGTGGTGTGTGGCGGTAACTACAGTATATATGGCAATTGTTCGTGTCCCGTCAAAACACGAAATTATAAAAGATACAAACGAGTTAGACGACCGATCAAATTGAGTATAAGTAAATCAAGGTTTCCTTCAAGGTTCTGTTATTTTCAACATGTTGCTGAAATTCATAGTGCATGAATTAAATTTAATTTTGAAGATGCCCAGGACAAAAACCCTCCTCAGTAAATATCAACAATCTACCCCAAATTTGAGCTCACTGTTTACAGAGCCAAATGCAGATGATGAATAACTCATTAAACTCGAAGAAATGGTTGTATCAAAGTATATGTATGGCCCTCAAGATTTTGGCGTTGTTTTCATACATTTTCAATTTTATTAATACTTGTCAAATATTTTATTAATTGTTTTCTTCAAATTTATTAATACGTAGGAGGTGAGCATTGAATACTTAAAATTTATGATGCTAAGGGTTCTAGAGTTGAAAATTATCTTACTCAAATAATGATCGGTATTAAAAGTTTGCTTCATTCTGATCTAAAATTTGTTGGTAGAGATATTTTTAGGTCTAAATGTTGGTTCTGATTTAAAACTCTGAAGATTAAAGATAAAGATGACATATTTGGTGGTTATGTGGTTATCCCCTTCAAGGGGTTTTAAATTTGATGGAGAAGATAAAAAAAAATCGCTGACTTGAACTCAGATTCAAAGTGACGAATATGATTTTCGGTAAGTACAAAAACAGTTAACGGCTTAATCTTAATACCATCCTAAAAAGGATTAAAAATTATATTAAAATATATAAATATTTCTCATTTATGCAATGCGTTAATTTTGGATTCACTGTTGAAGGAGTTTTTTTTTTTTTTTTTTTACTCTTCTGAAAAGATGGATATGGATTGATATGGTAGGGACGATGTGTCAATTTTGAAAATCAGAATAATCCAGAAGTATTGAAAACAAGTAAATTACAAGAAAACATCTGGAATGAGTGAGAGTGTAGCCGCAAGGTGGTAAACTAGAGGAGAATGGAATAAAAGTCGCGAAGAAATATAAGGAAGCACAAATAAAAACCTGATGAAGAGAAACCATGGAAAAGGAACTGCAATCAATGAAGTCACACAAGGTATGTGATTTGGTAGAGTTAGCTAAAGGAGAACCCAGAGTAAAAAGTCGGTGGACATTCACTATACAAAATACATACACTGCTCAAATATGTAAAGCTAGACTAGTAGCACAAGGATTTACACAAGAGTATGGCCTTAACTATGTCGCGAATTATTCACCCATAGTAAAAGGAACGAGTTTGAGAATATTGGTATTAATCGAAACCAGTATAGGATAGGAAATACATCATTATGACGTGCAAACAGCTGAATTAACTGAAAAAGTTAAATTTAAAAAAAATTAACGTGTAAAGGCCGGGCCACACCTGTCCGCACCGTATAACGGCCGGGTGTAGGCCGTGAGTTGGACAACACTCGGTGAGAAATAAGCCTAAGGAAATGTTAAAAGTAAACAAAACTAATCTAAGTGTCGGTGCGGGCACGGTGCGGTGTCGGTGCGGGCACGGTGCGGTGTCGGGGCGGAGAGGTGTGGACCATACCTATCATTTCCTTAGGTTTATTCCTCACCGAGTGTTGTCCTACACACAACCGTTATACGGTGCGGACAGGTGTGGCCCGACCTTAATAAGTGTGTATTTGTTTATCGGAAGAATAAATCAGTTGTTAACATGGGATTACAAACGATGGTTCGTTTGTTGTGTAAGCTCTGATGAAGATAAAACAACAGAGTTGAAATAGCTAAAAAAATATTTTTTACTAGGTGTAATGAATGCTGCACCAATGTGAATTGTTAAAGATTTGTGGCAAGGATGACATCTGCATGGATTAAAATCTCCACTCATGTATTAAAATAAGAATTTTTACTGACAACCATCCTGGTTCTGGATGATCTTCATCAAGGTTTTCCATGTGCATCCTTAATTTCTAACAGAAGAGACACCTAAAGCATGACAGCTTTTATAAAAAGTGTCCATGAACAAGTAGGGAAAATAAATCCTAAAGTATAAATGAGTGACATGGACCCAGTTATGTACAATCCATGGCGAGACGTTATGGGTTCTGTAAATAAACCGTTGCTCTGTACCTGGCGCGTCAAAAGAGCATGGAAAACATAAATCCATAAAAATGTAAAAGGTAAAGATTAACAAAAGGAATGTTCTCTAAATCTTTGAGCTCTTTTGAAAGAAACTGATAAAAATGCTTTCCTTAATATACTAGAAACATTTACAAGAAAAGTTAGCACAGAGCCATTATTGGAAAACTTAAATTTATATTTTTGCAATATGTACAAACATTGCACACACAATGAGTCTATTGCTATCGCATGCATGCTGGTATTAATACTGACATGACTCTTTAACGTTTACATAGAACAATAAAATATTTTTATTTGAAAGGTTGTCTAGAGGTCAGACGAACTTGCTAATGCAGTTTATAAAAGACCGTCTCTACGATAGACTATTTACTTTTTTATTAGTTTATTTATTGTTAATTAATTCTAATTTAAGGAATGTCGATGGACATAACCCTTTAAACATGTAACAAGTTTCATTTTATTTGTTCTGTTAAAATATTCGCTAAACTATAAACAATTTGTTTGCATAGAACAATAAAATATTTTTATTTGAAAGGGTTGTCTAACTAGAGATTTGACAAACTTTCTAATGCAGCTTATAAAAGACGGTCGCATTAAACAATTAGAAACCGCTTGCACTTGTAAGCTAAGATGATCATTAGCTCATCAGATGATCATGAGATCATTGTAACACATGTATTCACAAATTGGTTTGTGATTGAATAGATTGTGCGATAAAGTGGAATATGTGCAATTATATACATTTACTTTGCCGGTATTAATTTTCAAATAATAATAGGTCAGATTTTTTACCAAGAAAGTATGAAAGTGAGGCAAGGAGAGGCGATTTGATGATTATTGAATCAAATGAAGAATGGATTTTAGATACAACTTAAAATGACTCAACATAGCGAGAAAAAAAAAATATAATTGATTTAATAGAAGCCCGGGAAGAATTGGAAGTTGTCAAAAATATGAGCACAAATAAAACTGAAGTATGAAATTCCCCTCGGTGTTCTATACGTCCTTCCTTTCCTAGCGCTGTTCTTTCCGCGGGCTAGGAATACCCCACAGTGTCTACAGCATTCCTTCCTCAAACCCTGTAACCCAGTCTAAATACGAAATTGAGCCTTTCTGACAGCGCTAAGCCTAACCACTAGTGCCCGACAATTGGTGACCCCGACGTGATTCTTAAAGGCTGCTCTCATGTCACACCTGGAAGAACCGCGATGGACACGCTCTCTGCCCATCACGCTAATGGGTCTACGGGCTGCAGTACAACACCCAGAAGGGACGCCTGGTCAATCCTATGGTTCGCTTCTCGCCCTTATGCTTTTGTGCTTTTAAGTTACGCGACGACATGGCCCTCAATTACCTGGCGCATACCCGAGGCTATTGCTGCACATTCTAGTAATTACTTCGGCAATACACTGGCACGATGGCAACACCTCTAGAAGGAGACACCTCTAGGAATTTGTGGTGCCAATCAAAGATCTACCCTACGTTCTCGCAGTTCGTTAGACCGCAGCTGGCGTTTCTCCCCACTTATATGGGCCCTGCCTGTGATCCATGGTCTTCAGTTTGGAGCAACAGTTCCCGAACGACAACTTCAGAAAGAGAAACCCAAACTCCCACAATAATGCTCTTTAAAATGATTAACAGNAACTAGAGATTTGACAAACTTTCTAATGCAGCTTATAAAAGACGGTCGCATTAAACAATTAGAAACCGCTTGCACTTGTAAGCTAAGATGATCATTAGCCGAAGAAATACTTATATTTATTACTTAGGTTTTTATTTGTGCTTCCTTAGAAGCACAAATAAAAACCTGATGAAGAGAAACCATGGAAAAGGAACTGCAATCAATGAAGTCACACAAGGTATGTGATTTGGTAGAGTTAGCTAAAGGAGAACCCAGAGTAAAAAGTCGGTGGACATTCACTATACAAAATACATACACTGCTCAAATATGTAAAGCTAGACTAGTAGCACAAGGATTTACACAAGAGTATGGCCTTAACTATGTCGCGAATTATTCACCCATAGTAAAAGGAACGAGTTTGAGAATATTGGTATTAATCGAAACCAGTATAGGATAGGAAATACATCATTATGACGTGCAAACAGCTGAATTAACTGAAAAAGTTAAATTTTAAAAAAATTAACGTGTAAAGGCCGGGCCACACCTGTCCGCACCGTATAACGGCCGGGTGTAGGCCGTGAGTTGGACAACACTCGGTGAGAAATAAGCCTAAGGAAATGTTAAAAGTAAACAAAACTAATCTAAGTGTCGGTGCGGGCACGGTGCGGTGTCGGTGCGGGCACGGTGCGGTGTCGGGGCGGAGAGGTGTGGACCATACCTATCATTTCCTTAGGTTTATTCCTCACCGAGTGTTGTCCTACACACAACCGTTATACGGTGCGGACAGGTGTGGCCCGACCTTAATAAGTGTGTATTTGTTTATCGGAAGAATAAATCAGTTGTTAACATGGGATTACAAACGATGGTTCGTTTGTTGTGTAAGCTCTGATGAAGATAAAACAACAGAGTTGAAATAGCTAAAAAAATATTTTTTACTAGGTGTAATGAATGCTGCACCAATGTGAATTGTTAAAGATTTGTGGCAAGGATGACATCTGCATGGATTAAAATCTCCACTCATGTATTAAAATAAGAATTTTTACTGACAACCATCCTGGTTCTGGATGATCTTCATCAAGGTTTTCCATGTGCATCCTTAATTTCTAACAGAAGAGACACCTAAAGCATGACAGCTTTTATAAAAAGTGTCCATGAACAAGTAGGGAAAATAAATCCTAAAGTATAAATGAGTGACATGGACCCAGTTATGTACAATCCATGGCGAGACGTTATGGGTTCTGTAAATAAACCGTTGCTCTGTACCTGGCGCGTCAAAAGAGCATGGAAAACATAAATCCATAAAAATGTAAAAGGTAAAGATTAACAAAAGGAATGTTCTCTAAATCTTTGAGCTCTTTTGAAAGAAACTGATAAAAATGCTTTCCTTAATATACTAGAAACATTTACAAGAAAAGTTAGCACAGAGCCATTATTGGAAAACTTAAATTTATATTTTTGCAATATGTACAAACATTGCACACACAATGAGTCTATTGCTATCGCATGCATGCTGGTATTAATACTGACATGACTCTTTAACGTTTACATAGAACAATAAAATATTTTTATTTGAAAGGTTGTCTAGAGGTCAGACGAACTTGCTAATGCAGTTTATAAAAGACCGTCTCTACGATAGACTATTTACTTTTTTATTAGTTTATTTATTGTTAATTAATTCTAATTTAAGGAATGTCGATGGACATAACCCTTTAAACATGTAACAAGTTTCATTTTATTTGTTCTGTTAAAATATTCGCTAAACTATAAACAATTTGTTTGCATAGAACAATAAAATATTTTTATTTGAAAGGGTTGGCCAACGAAAGAACCAAACGACGACTGATTGCTCCGATATGCTCCGCCTTCCAAAGCAAGGGAACTAAGCCGAAGCAAGCAGTCGAGGGTGTTGCCTTCATGTGCCCTCCTTCATTGGGTGTAACACCACCTCTGCCCTTTTCTGGTATGGGAAGAACAAACTGTGGAGCGCCATCCAGACATACCCTAAACTCATAACCACAGCAGAAGTGTTCATCCAACCTAATTCAACCCACCAAGCCATCCCAGACGCTGGAGCGAAGCGCCTAGTAGCTCTGTATGGAGGAGACTACACTGAGGATACCCTCCAGATTCTGACCTCAAATTTTTTTTTGTGAAAACAGCCGCCTTCGCTAAGGATGACCTCTGCCCGTTTGCCTCCAACGGAAGATGGAGCCTCATTCTTCCACTCCTATCAAACTTACTACAAAGTTCAGAGGTGGTTGAGACTGTAAAAAGACGCAACTTAATGGAGGAGGAAAAAGGCAGATCAGGGGCTCCTTCCAACAACAATGATGAATGATGAGTGGCGCGCCCCCTTTCTTAAATTTCTATTATGCGGGTTCAAGAAAGGGTACAAGGTAGCGGAGGTGGCTGTACCTGCCTAAAAGCAGGTCTGAAATGCTCGGCACTTTGCAAATTTCGTTCCGGCGTCTCTTGCCAAAACGTCGCCGTAATTCAGATGGCCGAAGGAGGATAAGACGACAACGACGAAAGCGAAGCGACTTCGACGATCAGTACGTATTTCTGAAGTAGAATCGGACCATTTTCCAACCACCCCCGAAGCGCCCGAAATGAAATATTTCAAACCAACAAAATCTCCTAAGTATGCATGTACATATTATCTCAATAAATAAAAAATGTTAAATTAATTACATTGCAAATACATTAATATATTTCTTGTGGATGAACATGGCTTTACCTTTGAAACTGTCTTTAAAACATCGTGAGAACTCAACAGGGCACATTTGAAAAAATTCAGTTCTTCCATTTGTTGGATTTTTAAGAATTGTAGGGAAACTATCACACCTACATACATTGTTATGTGATAAAGTTAAAGCTTATTAAGAAAATACAGAAATGATTCTGGCCTCAACTTGCAACAAATTTAACCACACAATTAAACAATACAATCTTATAGTTAAGGAGATAAAGTGAGAAAATCAAAACAAAAGTACGAAGATTTCTTGGTTTTTCGAGTGCTGCAGCTAGCACAGATCTTTCGAAGCTGCAAAATACGAATGAATTGTTGAAAGAATCCTTATGCAAAGCACGGCCAATTTAGGAGAATTCAGATAGTCCGTCCATATATGGCCAATAGCCAATGTAGACATACATATTTCGGGGGTTTGCTGAAACGTCAGACAAACGTGACTGAAGATAGTTTCCTGTCAGACATAAGCAGAAATTATGTTCGTAACGTGACAAGGAATACAACAGAATTTGACAAGTTAGGTGGTTCCGTTCACTTCCTATAATATGGCTCTCAACTTTAATAACAATTAGCATTATTTATCTGAACAGGTGTTGGATCTATCAAATATCATTATATAAACAACTATAAAGGAATAGATTCTGCTCAAGTCTGTCTCACTGATAAAGATATGGGTTTTTCACGAAGGATGGAAACCCAGAAGAGGAGGGAATGGGAAAGGCTGAGATCGTCACAGAAAAAACCTTCAGAGTAGGGTTGGGATATCGAAAGAATATATCGATATTTCCGATATATCGACATCGAGTGAATGAATATCGATATCAGTCGATATATCGGAAGAAATTATCGATATTTCCGATATATCGAAAACCTACCGACTANAGTTTACACACCTTATTTGATCACTGAAGCTCAGGCTCTCTGAGCGAAAGCTTTGTATGAAATAAAAAAGTAAACCACACATACGGACTTTTATTTCAACAAACCTCCTTCACTCTTCTTATACATTCTACTAACTAGTCCACATAACAAAACTTATTTAATTATAAAAACATTTATTAAATTGAGATTAATAATGCTGATTTATTTTATACCTATTTAAAGTTCATTCTTTATAGGCCAGTCATATAGTACATTAAAATCGAAAAATAACAGCTAGTTCTGATTTTTTAATATGTTGTTGGGAGCACTTCCAGTAAGCAGTCTATATCCCATTTTGCAGTTTAGAAAGACCTGTGCTAGCTGCGTAGCACTCGAAAAACCACGAAATTATCGTAATTTTTGCGATTTTCTCACTATTTTTTCCTAAACTATGAGATTTATCATAAAATATATTCTACACTTATTTAAAGAAGGTAAATTTTCTGCAAGTTGAGGCCAAAATCATTTCTGTAGGTCCAATAGTTACCATATTACAGCCCCCCGAAAATTGGCAATATTTGCCAAAAGAGTTAAATTTTAAGACTTGTCAACTTTCGACCCTGAAATCGGAGAAAATACTTATTTTACGGGTAAAGTCACGGAGAGATGTTGTAGCAAATGTAATAAGCTTTAATTTCATCAAAGAACAATGTCTGTAGATGTGATAGTTTCCTTACAATTCTTAAAGTGAATTCTTGAGTTCTCACGACGGTTTGAGGAGTATTTGACTGCAGCACCCGTGGAATTTTTTAAATGCGTCTTCCGTTAGCTGACTGAGATTAAATAAGAAATTATTTTTAATCAAAATGGTAAGTAAATTTATTTAAAAAAAAAGCTTGGGATGCTTTGTACTATATATATTTATACTAACTCTTAATAAGCGGATCGTACTTTTTAACGACTCTGATTTGTCGCAGGGTACGCAAATTACAACTTCAATCAGTTCGGATGGAATGTTGCTTCGGATATCCGAAGGATAGGGCAGAGAAGAACACAAAATCTTTCGAACGCCGAGGGCGCTATGGTTTTGTACATAGCCACGAAGTCATGTTTGAAGAGACCCCTATTATAAAAATGGCCCAGGAGAAGTTTCTGGCCAACGAAAGAACCAAACGACGACTGATTGCTCCGATATGCTCCGCCTTCCAAAGCAAGGGAACTAAGCCGAAGCAAGCAGTCGAGGGTGTTGCCTTCATGTGCCCTCCTTCATTGGGTGTAACACCACCTCTGCCCTTTTCTGGTATGGGAAGAACAAACTGTGGAGCGCCATCCAGACATACCCTAAACTCATAACCACAGCAGAAGTGTTCATCCAACCTAATTCAACCCACCAAGCCATCCCAGACGCTGGAGCGAAGCGCCTAGTAGCTCTGTATGGAGGAGACTACACTGAGGATACCCTCCAGATTCTGACCTCAAATTTTTTTTTGTGAAAACAGCCGCCTTCGCTAAGGATGACCTCTGCCCGTTTGCCTCCAACGGAAGATGGAGCCTCATTCTTCCACTCCTATCAAACTTACTACAAAGTTCAGAGGTGGTTGAGACTGTAAAAAGACGCAACTTAATGGAGGAGGAAAAAGGCAGATCAGGGGCTCCTTCCAACAACAATGATGAATGATGAGTGGCGCGCCCCCTTTCTTAAATTTCTATTATGCGGGTTCAAGAAAGGGTACAAGGTAGCGGAGGTGGCTGTACCTGCCTAAAAGCAGGTCTGAAATGCTCGGCACTTTGCAAATTTCGTTCCGGCGTCTCTTGCCAAAACGTCGCCGTAATTCAGATGGCCGAAGGAGGATAAGACGACAACGACGAAAGCGAAGCGACTTCGACGATCAGTACGTATTTCTGAAGTAGAATCGGACCATTTTCCAACCACCCCCGAAGCGCCCGAAATGAAATATTTCAAACCAACAAAATCTCCTAAGTATGCATGTACATATTATCTCAATAAATAAAAAATGTTAAATTAATTACATTGCAAATACATTAATATATTTCTTGTGGATGAACATGGCTTTACCTTTGAAACTGTCTTTAAAACATCGTGAGAACTCAACAGGGCACATTTGAAAAAATTCAGTTCTTCCATTTGTTGGATTTTTAAGAATTGTAGGGAAACTATCACACCTACATACATTGTTATGTGATAAAGTTAAAGCTTATTAAGAAAATACAGAAATGATTCTGGCCTCAACTTGCAACAAATTTAACCACACAATTAAACAATACAATCTTATAGTTAAGGAGATAAAGTGAGAAAATCAAAACAAAAGTACGAAGATTTCTTGGTTTTTCGAGTGCTGCAGCTAGCACAGATCTTTCGAAGCTGCAAAATACGAATGAATTGTTGAAAGAATCCTTATGCAAAGCACGGCCAATTTAGGAGAATTCAGATAGTCCGTCCATATATGGCCAATAGCCAATGTAGACATACATATTTCGGGGGTTTGCTGAAACGTCAGACAAACGTGACTGAAGATAGTTTCCTGTCAGACATAAGCAGAAATTATGTTCGTAACGTGACAAGGAATACAACAGAATTTGACAAGTTAGGTGGTTCCGTTCACTTCCTATAATATGGCTCTCAACTTTAATAACAATTAGCATTATTTATCTGAACAGGTGTTGGATCTATCAAATATCATTATATAAACAACTATAAAGGAATAGATTCTGCTCAAGTCTGTCTCACTGATAAAGATATGGGTTTTTCACGAAGGATGGAAACCCAGAAGAGGAGGGAATGGGAAAGGCTGAGATCGTCACAGAAAAAACCTTCAGAGACTCCGAATGGAAACATTTCAGACATAGTAGCCCTTCAGGTCATCGAGGTTTTGCTCAGTGACCGATATAAATCCCTACAAAGCGTATTCTCGGCAGGTGTGGCGATTATATTCTTATTACGGCGAGCCTGTGTATCTTCCTTACCTATAGAACACAGGTGGAGATTAAATCTCCCAGCTTGCCTTACATAGGGGGTACTTTAATTAGTACCCTGGCCAAAACGGGGCGGTGCCATCGCAAGGTGGTACATTGGAAGCGGCTCCCCTGCTAAATCGGCTTGCCTTAACGGGCCGGCCGTAAATGCCTAGAGAATGCAACGGCCTAATCCATGTTGGACGACTATGTAAGGGATCATTCCCACCAGCAAACAGGTGGATCACTGAGCGATTTGTTTGCCACGCACAACACAACTCAACCCTCACTTCTTTCATACGTATCAACGGGACCAACGTTAATACGGAAAGGCGATCAACTAACTTACTTCATAACTTCTATTAGTTTTCCTCACAATTTAGTTTCTCATTTCATCCCTTTATTATTTTGTTTTATTTATTATATTATATATTACAGAAGATTTTCTTATTATTTCGGCCCGTTGGCCAGACTGCCTATCGGTAGTTTACACCAAAATTATTTTGTAATTATTATTGAAGTACTTTTATATTCAGATTACTTTTTCTTTAAACAAATAGTCCAGTTGGACGAGTTGTTTTTACTAATTATTTAAATTGAAAAGTTTTATTTTATTTTGTTAATTATATTCCTTTATTATCAATAGTCCCGTTGGACACGTTGTTTTTATATTCATTTCAAATTGCAGATTCAGTTTTTCTTTAAATATACGTTATTGTGAACTTATTTTACGTAATTGTTGCTTTATTGTTATATTGTTACAAATTATTATATTATTTGACTTGGTTTATTGCCATATAGATTTTTGTTTTTAAAGTAAATTTTGTTTTCATTGTTCATTTTATATCAAACTTTGGAATATTTTGCACGACCTCCGTGTGCGTTTCTTTAACAACGAGCAACGCACAGTCAGAAATTTAAGCATAAGCTGCAAATCGATAAGGGACGAACGAGTTAATGCAGTATTTCATATCGAAACGTGCTTCTATATTTTACCCTCGTATATTTTAAGCACCGTTGAAACTCGGTTTGTGAACTTTCTAGAGAAAGAAATGGTTTATTTATTTACTTTGCGGAAATTAAGTATTTCTAAATTGATTATTTTATTTGTATGAATAAACCAAACAATTTTGACAAATTTAAAACAAAAGAAACAGAGAAAACAATTAAAAATGGTAAATATGCACTTGTTGTACACACAATCATTTCAAATTGACCATTGGCTTCGATTTTATTTTTAAACAACTGCTCTTTTGTACAATTTATTTTGGTAAAGTCAGTAGTATATTTTTTTTTAAATATTTATAAAATATTCACTCACGTATACGGGAAATGTTGGGAACTAGAGTGTTTTGAAAGGTAGGGAATTCACTCAGTATTGGAATGGTCGCACAAATACTAAACCACACAAAAATCTCCATAAATAGTTTTATAATTAAAATGAAGGTGATGCACGTCAAGAGGTAAAAAGACCTCCACTACTTCATCATTTATTAACCTTTCCAATCAGCAAGTTTTCCAAGCCGCAACCTGTAAAATACAGAAAATATTTGGGTAAAATTGTAAACTATTAGACTAAATATCTATATGCTAACAAAATGAAGTGGAAATAAAGACATTGTATTGATATATTGGGCAATGTACTTGCGATATATCAATCAACACAATTCGTCATGTCATTGTTGAGATGTTGCCCATCCTAAAGATTTTCCAACATAGGCAAAAGCTTGGGTTACCTGAACACACTTTAACTGACTGGTCTCAGTACTGTCAAAAAGCGGTGGACCTAGCTGTGCAAGAGGATTCTGCTCCTCTTGGGGGGCCCGGAAGCATAGTGAAGATTGACGAAGCGAAGTTTAAGAGGAGAAAATAAGATCGCGGCCGTATCTTGGATGGTGTTTGGGTCTTTAAAGGGATTGAAAGGGGCTCGGACCAGTCTTGTGGAACCTGAACCATCCAGAAATGTAGATACTCTCCTTGCGATAATCAGGGAGAAGATCCTATCAGGCACGACCATCATGTCTGACATGTGGAGTGCCTACGATAACTTGTCGCAAGAAGGAAATCAACATTTTCCGGATAACCCCTCAGTCAACTTTGTTAACATACACGCAAAACATTGAACGTGATAGGCGTAAGGTTCGAGGTCAGATTCCAAGGTGTAACTAACGAATGGCATGCAGGGTTCCTTGGGGAGTTCTATTTGAAGATGAATACGTGTTCCACAATTATACGACTTATTGCAAATTGACAAACTTTAAATAATAAACACACATGTGGAAAAACTCACAATTTTTGAAACTCAAATATTTCCAAGTTAAGTTTAAAGTCCGAGTTTATATTTTGTATCTTAATTTAATTGTGGATAATACCATAAACGAGCACACATAGATAGCACATGGATAGACGGCCGTGCTTTCTTTTTCACCTAATAGCGCCCAATTTGATGAGTCTATTGAAAAGGCTCAAAAATTGAAAGCAGCAAAAGAAGAAAGAGTTAAAAAGCGATTGTTTGAAAAACAGATTAAGTCAATTCTTAAAAGTAAAGCTGAAAAACGTCAACAACCAAGAAAAACAAAAATGAAACGTGCCATAGTACCAACAAATCGAAGTATCGAAGCAAAAGCGCAATTGTGACCCTGCCACAGGAAGGTATCAAGGTCGACAGGACCAGATGGGATCTCGGCCCGACTTTACTGATGCTTACTCTCCATTTTTACAGAAGCATACCGCCATTTTAAGAATTTCGTTGCTCCTGACTGGTGCCCATACCAATATAATCAAAGGCACTTAAGCAAAAATTAAAGTCGCACTATAGAAGGGAACTTGGTACGACGAGATCTCTTGCATCTATTCTTGTCGCGCACTTCCGAAAAGGTGTGCTATCGACAGTAACTCATTCATATATTGCTATTTGCGGATTAATAAATAATTTTAGCCGACAGTCCAAAAACTCTACAGCTAATTATCAACAGATCCCAGAATTGCGGCCCTGATTCTAAATCAGGTAGCGCAAGTCAATCTAGAAAAGTACATAATTAATGTATTTAAAAAACGGTGGTAAACTAGTAGCCGTGGAAAAATGGCTATTTGAAGATACAATTATATTAGCGTAGTGAATAAGTAGAAATGTTCTTCAAAGTCTCCTAGATTTTAAAAGCAAACTATATGGTGCGTATAACATTTTACAAACAGCTTTCAAAAAAAGTTCCATAGAACAATACATCTGCGATATGTATGCAGAATTGATTAAAAAAAATAAGAAGATAAGACGAAAACAGTAGAGAAATTTCCATGCTTCGATTCGATCACATGTTGTTTGAAATGAAGCTAAATATGAATAAACTCGCCTACACCAGACGAATGAATGCACACCCTTCGGAACATAAAATAAAAAAATCAGTGAGCATCAACGTTCTATATCAAATATATTTTTTTTACATCGACACAACAAGATATTCAAATTACCCAACTTCATTGACCTAACATTATTCCCCATTTCCGCAACCAAATTCATCAACTACAACCATCCAACAACCTTCACCAATCTAATCACCAAACACTCACTATACAGTTTTAACCAATCGGCAAGGTCAAGAACCATCACCCGCTTCCCAAAGTCCCAACTCTTCTATATCTAATTTTTAACATTATCCAGACAATGTTATGTAATTTTTTTGTCTAAACAATTGATATTATTATAGCTTACAGCTGAAGTTCAAGATATCTCTCAACCAATAATTTCAACAATAGGTAAGCTTTGCATTTTAATTAAAATTATTTTTGTTTGAATTATTATAATTAACATGTGCTTCACCCCGGAGTTGGTCAACATCCCCTTTGGATCACGGGATTATAATTCTTTAAATGGAGGTCTTACTCAGATTAAATATCGGAACCGGGGTCTTCATTAGTAATACAAATTCAATAAAATATTTTTTATGCTTACATTTAAAACCAATTTTTTAAATTATTATTTCAGATTCGAATGAGCAAGTTTTACAACCCCCCCCCCCTCCCCTCAGATGAATGTGTACAAGTACAACCAGCTGATAAAGGGGTACAGATGCACCCCCATCAGAAACAGTAATTTATGATGAATACCTTCTACTGCCAGTTGAATTTATACCAGTAGCACCAGCTAATGAAAGTGCTTATTATGATGACTATATAAATGTAATGTACATTATAATATAAAATGTACTCCCATCAAATGAAGGGTCTTCAGATAAATATTTGCTCCCATCAGAAAAAGGTTCTTCAAAGGAATATCAACCATTACCTGAAATTAATTTAAATTCTCCATTTTTGCGCGCACATTTATTCTTAATAATTTAGTATCAAAATAATTTATTTTGCAAAAAATAAAACATATTAACGCAATTCAATATTTGTCTGAGTGAATCCAGGAGGATCTCAGGAAACGTTTCCTACCAGGTGTTTTTAGCCTCTTAAAACATGATTGCACGAGGAAATCTGGGGCGAGCTGTCCCACTCTAGAAGAGAAAGATGATAGAAGGCTCCAGTTTTATGAAACAATTAGGTACTAATATAATTATTAGTGATGACGATGACTCAGAAGTAGTGAAAGATATGTTTTAGCGACGAGTCAACTTTCATTTTTGAACGGATTTATCAACCGGCATAACTGCAGAATTTAGAGTGACTACAATCCAAGGGAAGATTGACCTACAAGAGTACTCCATACCTAGTACCCTGAAAAAGTGAATGTGTGGGCAGGAAGTTTTAGGTGACAACATAATTGGACCTTTTTTTCCACTGAACTTTTAATGGAGATATGTATTTAGATATGATTCAGAAGAGAATAGTTTCTTTTCTCATGAGGTCACTTAAAATCAATGGTACAAGTCACCCAGCCAGCATCTTTGCAGGAGCTTGAACAGCGGATAACAGGTTAATGCAATCGCATTACTCCAGAAACATTTTCTAATGTGAGAGAAGAGTTTAAAAACAGGCTCTACTTATGCCAAAATGCCAACTGAGCACAATTTAACATTATCTAATGGTACAGCCCCTAAGTTTTACCCTAAGATTTACCGACGATTTAGACAATTATTTGGGTAAGAAATATTATTCGATGCCCTACTTTAACCTTTATCTTAGTTACAATGAGATTGAAAGCAATGGCAAGTACTTGACGGGATTATTTTATTTCATCATATTTTGTGTGGTCATTATTTTGTTTATTTTTTAAGTTGATAGTTGCTGTAAGTTTATAATTGTTGTTTTCTTTATTGTTTTTCTTGTTTGTTGAATAATTTTTTTTTTCTTGTTTGAGTGTAGTTGTTGTTTTTTTAGAAATTACGGCTCTATTATGTATTATTTAAATTATAATCAATATTTTATTTATTCAATTTTGATAACACCATCTCCAAAGTGCCTGTTTACAGTAATTCTAGAGATATGGTCTATGTAAAACGGATTGTGCGACGGCAATGCAGAAGCTTCTCGTTGCGCGTATTCTAAACGATATCCCAATAGAATTTTGCCTGCGTCCCAAACATTTAATTCGAACCCAGGGATGTTTCAAAGAGAACAGTACAGGTTGAATGGTGACATTGATTAAGATATAATTAATAGAATGACACAGTCCTCAAATTAGTACAAGGTCATTAACTTCTGAGTACATCGCAGTGGGGAGTGTGGTCGGCCATTCACAAAGAAGGGCTCTATCCGTATCATTTTACACGAGTATAAGGTATCGAAGAAAATTTTCAACCAGAAGGTAAATTTTTATTGGTGGCTATTAAACACGGAAAGAAATATGGATGCTAATTTGCTGCTGAGTATATTATGGACGGACGAGTCCCAACGAGAATGCAATAGTCACGCTTATGGGTACGATAATCCAAGACAGGTAAAAGGTAAGACACCGACGATTTTAACATCTATATTCTGTAAATGTGTGGGGAGGAGTTATTGCGACGTCACTTGGTGGGACCATTTATTTTAACAGTAAACCTTAAAGGTGATCGATATTTGCAGTTTTTGAAAGACAAGCTTCCCCAACTATTAGAAAATGTAAGTTACACACATTAATGGGTATTTTTTCGTTTTATCTTTTTAATTAAACCCGAAAAATCCTAAATTAAGTTCTGTTATTTTGTTTTCACAGATTCCTTAAGATGTTCGAGCAAGACCAATTTTTCAACACGATTATGGAGCCCCTCCCCATTATTAAAGGGAAGTTAGAAGATTCTTTGTCTAAACTTATCATTTATGGATAGGCCGTGGGAGCCTAGGAGCTTGGCCACAAAGATCTCCTTGATGATCTCTTTTGAAGAAAGGATAGAATAGAATGTTATGTTCGAACACTAACTGCAAATGTCTACAAGAGTAAAAAATTTTAATTGACCAAGAACACATTTTTATGATAATCTTCATTCAACATTTTTATGATAATCTTCATTCAACATTTTTATGATAATCTTCATTTAACATTTTTATGATAATCTTCATTCAAAATTTTTCTGATAATCTTCCACATAACTAATGATAAAAAATAATAAATAATAAATCTTAACAGAATAATAAAGTTTGGGGTAGTGTCTGTTCGACTATCTCAAAAAATATAAATGTGTTATAGAACTTGAAAGCAATGTTGATACATATATGCCAGGCTTCAGTAGTTGATCTTTCTCGTGTTTTTAGTTCTTATTGATGATTTTCTTCTTTATTTTTATTAATTTATATTCTCTCACACGTTGATTAACTACGAATATTACAGAAACACCTGGTATAAGGAAGAAGGCTATAAAAACAAGTGAGTCAAGGGTCTGTAGATCCTATAAAAAACAATAACTATGTACACTGGCCAATGCGATCAATATAAAACTATAGAAGGTAGAAAATCAGCGATTATAGGAGCTTATTATAATGTATGACACACAAAAACACATGCATACAAACAATGTCTCGGAAATTTACCTTGTTACCATTGTAAAGAAATAAAATATTATTGAATGAGTTTGTGTCCGAAACGATTTGGAAAGTGATATGAAAACAATGGCGAAGCGTCAGCTTTGGTTGGTTCAAATAGAGAAATTCAAATTAATAAAAAAAATTTAGGTATGGATGAAAGTGAAGGAATAGGTAACTTGCAGACTGCAATAGTAAAAGTGATTGAGATAAAGATGGTACAGAGGTAGCTGACACACTTAAGTGAGGGAAAAATTATGTTGGTATAAAATTAAAAGTGAGGAAATATCCGTTTATGTATTTGGTAGTAACGTTCGGAAGAACATATTTTCCATAAATAGATTTTAAGATTAACTTGTCTGATGACACAGCGTTAGAGTTAGATATAAGAGCTAATGTAGTACCGACCATAGTAAATTTGATCTCATGATAAATATATATATGGTTTAGTCCAGTCAAAACATACATAAAAAATAGCTATATTCGCAAAGCGTGATGTGATGTAGTTCTGATTTTTCTATGTGTTGTTTGGACCAGTTAGGCAGTCAAATTAGATCGAAAAAAGATCATTCAGAGTCAACGGAACTCGCGAAGTGCATGGATTATATATGAAGACGACCTCGACGATCCTCCCCCTTCAGACGATCAACCCAAAAGTCTCAAAATACTTCAGCAACTTCTTTCAGTCCCGGAATACGACCATCATCTACCAGGACCCTCGAAAAAAAACGAAGCATTAAGCGTTAATGGTTGACCTCTAAGTTTTTTATAATAAGTGCACATAAATATATTATATATAATTATTCTTATCCACCTTTAAATATGAATTTTTGAAATATTTCATTCCTCGAATGTCCGAAACTTGTTATATTAGAAGTGTAAAAAACTTTTGATTTTCCTTACCGGAAAGATTCATACTCGACCTAAGGGGGCGCAACGCTCCTCAGGGTAGGCTAGACTTAGCCCTCAAACTGCGACTTGTTTTACACATAAAATTATCCTTATTTTTATAAATTTATGTACTCGCTTCAGCGGTACAGCGGTACTCGCTACAGCGGTACTAAAATTGGAACGATACAGAGAAGATTACCATGGCCCCTGCACAAGGATGACACGCAAAATCGTGTGCGTTTCACATTTATTGAATGTTAAAATCTTTTGAAAGATTAATTAAAAGTAGATTGGAATGGTGGATAGAATCGATTGACAAACTTACAAAATAGCAAAAAGGATTTAGAAAAAATAAATCAGTTCTAGAAAGTTAAAGTCAGTTTTTAACAGACATACACAACGCATTCACTCAAAAAAAAGTCAGTATTAACACTACTTCGGGACATCAGACAAGCTTACCACAATGTTGACCTTAATATATTGCATCATAAATTAATAATTTTGAACATACCACCACAAACTGAAAATTTTATTATAAAATTAATAACTAATAGAACACTACTACTTTTTAGAGACAACGGAGAAATAATAGGAAGTAAAGTACTTAACTAGAAAAAATATCCCACAAGGCGCTATTTTAAGCCCCCTATTATACATAATACCCACTTCAGACCTTGAAATGACAATAGCCTATCCTGTAAAAATACCCCAGTTTGCCGATGATGTATTAATATACTCAATCAGAAAAAAATTATGACAAGGTAAATAATCTTAGAGAAGCATTGCAAGCAATACAAGACTGGACTAGAACTATCACATAAAAAAATCAGAATGTTGCATTTTTACCAGAAGAAATAATCCCCACCTAGAAAATTATATCAATCTTGGAAATATACAAATAAAACGAAAATCAGTAATCAGATTTCTTGGTCTCTTCCTCGATCAAAAACTAACATGGAAAGAACACATCAAGAATATTACCTTAAAATGTGAAAAATACCTAAACCGTAATAAAAATGACCTGCAACAATTCATGGGGAAGTGATCCAAAAACCATGATTACATTTTATAGGGCAGCAATAAGATCATGCTTAAACTTTGCATCACCTTTCTACGGAAACGCAAAACAATACTTACAAAACTCGACCCCATTCAATACAGGGACTTACGAATATCTATGGGATATTTAAAATCAACACCAATAACCAATATATTAACTGAATGCTGCGAACAACCACTTAACCTTCGACGACAACATCTAACTGACAAACTACTCCATATTAAAATTATACACTTAATACTCTACCATATACAAATACATAACAGAATTATCAAGAAGGGCTGATGGTACCATGTTGTCGTCAAAAACCATTGTCGACTGGTGCAACTTTTTTAGGTGAATATAGCTTATATTAAAGAGTTGTTGACGTTTAATATAAATATGAAATAAGTAACAATATGTCTAATATTGCAGCGACGTATGTGCATTGCACTTCAAAAATAACCCTATTAAAATCGGTGGGCCTGGCACTGTGGTAGAAGTTGACGAGACTGTAATCACCAGGCGGAAGCACAATCAAGGGAGACTGGTTGATGAGCAGTGGTATTTCGGAGGTGTGGAGCGAGGGAGTGGCCGGGCCTTCATATCACCAGTTGAAAGGAGAGATGCCGTAACTCTCTTGTCGGTGTTGACCGAGCATGTTCTGCCAGGTTCTACCGTCATATCTGATGGATGGGCTGCCTATGGTGGGATTGACAATTTACCAGGTTAATGACGATTCATTAAAAAGATATACGGTTGCCTAAGTTTATAATTAGTAAGGTATAAATACTTATTTAGTGCTATTTTATATAATTTAAAAATTATATAATTTTTATGTTTATTACAGAGGGAAATAATCATTTTGTGGTTAACCAAAGAGAGAATTTTGTCGACCCCTATTATCACAGGAGCGCATACTCAGACCATTGAGGAACCTGGCAGAAATTTAAGCATCGCCACAAGAAGGATTACGGCATCAAGCGGTCACTCTTTAGCTCCTACCTATCGGAATTTTTGTGGAGACGTAAATTCACTGAGAATCGATTATTTCATCTATGGCAGGGCATGAGTACGTGGAATAATTAACTGGTTTGTTAAATTCACAATAAAATTTTCTTTAAAAATTTAATCATAATAATATATAAAATGTAAACTAGTATATTCACATAACAATTTTAATCAGTGTTCCCACACGTATTTAGTATCACTGGTCGACCCGGATGGATTAACAATGCCATACACCCTAAATTCACTTAATTTATTAGGTCATTTGGGGTGGGTAACCACGTAAAGATATGGTCTATCTTACTACTGGCTGTATTAGATACTGAAACACATTGTTCTTAAAACGTATAAATACACGTGACCAGAGTACATTGTCACATGTATAATTAAACACTTGGTCAACAAACATCAGTTGAAGCAGCTACAGACAATATAGAGTGTGTAGTGAAGTTTACCGAGATTACACAGTTAATAGATAAGCAAAGTGGAAATACTAGAGCAGTGTGCGTATCACAACCAAGAACTCAGAAAGTAACAACAAAATCTGGAGAGGTCTTCTAACAAAAAGTTTGAGTTAGGGACCCCCTCTGGATTAATTGATTTAGTGAGCTGGGGAGAACCTTTCTAAATAAAAACCTGACGATATAGTAGAAGTATCACATCTAAAAATAAAATCTTTTAGAGGGGGTAATGAAGGTACTGTTGCATCTGAAACTGTGATGGACATGATAACCTCTCAAAATAATCCGCTAATTACCCAGGTACCAATTAAATTGTGATGACGATTCGTTAGTCAATCTCCATTCCATCCTCTATGCTGCACTCTCTTCTTTTCTGTTCATAACCATCACAATCAAGGAGATGATGTATTGTGAGTCTCTCTATACATTTGTAGCACCTTGGGTGACTTTTTCCTTCTATTATATATCCATGAGTCAGTAGGGTGTGACCACAGGCTGCTCTAAGAATTTTAACTTTATCTCTTCTGGAGAAACGGTTCTGGCCAATCGTGTGGAACTAAATCCATCTTAAATAGAATAAATACATAAAAGCGAAAATCACGTTAATCCACTACGCAGCCATCTCATACACAGAATAATAAGAAAAACAAATTATAAAGCCGGGTTTACACCAGAGTTACTAACATTTACTGTTTGCAACAAAAGAAAGCCAATAAAGAGCAAAGAATATTGGTAACAAATCAGGGCCGCAAAATCCTGGTGTGGGGCCCAGAGAACATACTCGACACCTCCCCTCCCCCCTCCCCTTCAAAACCGATTAATTAACTTTAAATAGCAATACATGAATGCTTTTAATGAAAATAAACTGAGTATAACTAGTTCTAAACGTGTTACTATTGTTCAAAAACTAAAAATGACCACTGCCCAGTGTACATTATACCAAGCATCAAACATTCTGCTATGTTATCCACCAATAGCACAAACGTAATTTTATAAAATTATATCAGCAGCCCCTCTCAGTAGTAACAAACGATACTAAAAAAAATGTTGCTTACACAATACTAGTTAAAGTTTTCGTTGTTATTAACATTTTGCCACATCTCATTCCTCGCTTGGTCAATTGTCTCCAAAATGTCGGGTATTGAGGACGTCATTCTCGCTGCAGCTACTTGTGTAATTTTAGCGATGTGTAAGACCTAGAAGATGGTGGGTAAGACCTTCATTGCAGGCAAGAAGTAAATACAGTGGAAGTGACTTGTTAAATGACCTGAATGAGGATGATATTGATCTGTCTGGTGAACTAAGGTGTGTAAAAAGCTTTAAAAACTTTTACGAATGGCAAGTTCTGACTTCGAGTATTTAATATCAATGATAGGATATAAAATTAGCAACACAAGCAGACAAGACACTAATTACCGAAAAGCTATTCCATTTTATATAATCGAGTAGTGTCCCGATGGGCGACGGCGACGACTCACCTCTAAATGATTTATAACGTTAAAAATTGACAAGCCATAAGCTGGGATTGAACCAGTGACAACCTGTGCGTCAGGCGAAAAAGCTACCTCTAGGCCATGCATGCCATTGTTATAAAACTCCATGCATTAAACTTATTATATAAACTTATTATTCTGCCCGTTGCCAAGGGCATAACGGTTAGTTACTATATAATCAACTACATCATCTATAATCCATACATTTAAAATAGTATCTCTAGCTTATTTAAAATTGTAAATTTAAAGACGATTTAAAAACAAGGAATGTTGATTAATCAATTTAGGTAACTGTGTCGCAAAGGCCCTTGAACCTTTAAGTTAAATTGATTTTATCATGAAATGTCTAAACGTTTTGTAAGTTTGTCAAAGAAGATTTCGCCCCTTTACAACATTTGTAAAATGTTTTCCCCCAAAGATTTATAGTAGCACGCAACTTAGTAAGTTAAACATCTTTAGTCGCTGACTGATCGCTTTATTATGTCAGCAAGCTCTCTTAACCAATGAGACTTACTTATCCTACCTTAATCAGCTGTAAACCCTATTGAAAATCAACTATTCCAATTTTTTTTTACCGTATAAAAACAACTTGTTATCTCGACAGCTACTCTATTTGCCTTGAACTTAACGACCTTTTTCTATACCTTTAAAATGGCATAAAAAATAAAAATCATGAAAAGAAATTAAAGTAGAATTTATAAATATCTTTTTTTTTTTACTCTTATCAGCAAAATAATTTCAAAACTAAAACACTTTTTCGACAAATACTTTTTAAAATACAGATGTTAATAAAATACAAAGGTAGATTACGAGGTATACAATTTATTCGTTTACTGATAAGAGTAATAACGGAACCTATTTTTATAAATTAAAAATTCATATTAAATTAATGAGCCTAACATAAAAAATTAATTTTAATCAACAATTTATTAAAATAATTTTGCTTCCGAGCTTACCGAAGGTAACGGAAGCTATGTGATCGTTCCGAAAAACAAAACATTTTTAAGTCTTCAACTTCAGAAATGCGTTTCAGATATCAGGGAACATTTTTGGTTCCGTGTCTGTCTTTTGGTCGGTCTGTCATTCAATTTTTGCGAACCAACATATCTTACAAACTATACGTTCAATTTTAATGAAATTTGGGAGGTAAAAGTTTTAACCTGCTGCGCCTATTTGTTTCTCGTCCACATGCGCATAAACATACATTTATTTACTCCCATAGCTTCAAAAGTACTTATCTGATTTGAATAAAACGTTTATAGTTTATTCAAAGTAACCTGCAGATAGTCCCATATTAAATTCGTGTAAAAAAAGTAAAAACAATTTTGACAGATTAAAAAAAAAACGGGGGAAACAATTAAACAAATTAGACAATAATGGCTTATTAAATTAAAGCATAAGTATGTGAATATGTTGCGAGGAAGCAATGTCCCACACCAATAGGCAATCTATTTAATTTATTAATGTACACTTAATTAACAATAATTGTCACAGCAGTGATTTAAGCCGTACATCGTCATAATTAGTTCAAATGAGGAGTAAAGATTGGTATACTTATATAAATATGTATGTGTGACATTGGCATCACTATACACAGTAAGACGTCGTTAAGACAACTGGCTTTTGTTTTTAGTATTAAAATTATATAGTTTTTAGTTAGACTTTTAAGAATCCGTGAAACGGTTGTGTGTTGTTTATAGTTAAATTAGTTTACGTCCATGTTTTTATAAAATACAAATAATTTTGTAACGTGGAGACTAAAAATAAACTCTCTTTAGTTGCAATATAAAATCTTTGTTTAAGTAACATAGTGATATAGGTGTCACCAATTGTCGATTTTTGGTGAATTTCAATTTTTTTATTTTTGGAAATATTTGTTATTACAAAATTAATTAATTAATTTTATAAAAACTTGTTTTGATACCGGACAAAGTGGTGTCAATTTTTCCTATAAAAGGGAAGTTTTTTATTATTTAGAGATAGTCACAATCATAGAGAATAGACTCAGTCACACTTTAGAGCTCAAAGATCTCTGTAAGTAAATTTAGTTAACCAATTTGTGTCAAAATTAAAACTGTCAATTTCAATTATATTCTCAAGAAACTATTTACAAAGTTTGTGTTCTTCTTGAAATGGTAGCAGATGCATTGTACTTTGAGGAGAAAGGAATAGCTAAATTATATATAAGTGACACAAAGGGGATTTTTCGTCCAATGTATTTTGGGACAAAGGAACATCTATCTTATCACACTTCTGTAATATAAGTTTAAAATATCAATCAGTATCATAGGAAAAATAGACGAAGGGCCGTTAACACATTTGTAATTTAAAGTTACAATATCAAATTGTGATGTATGTATAAACGGGATCTTTAGTCCAATGTATATTAGGATAAATGAATGTCGATGTTTTGTAATGTATAGTTTCAATAGAGGAAACCATATTATCTAGAGATATGATTTGCAGAGTAAGTAATTTTATTGATTTATACAGGAATTATTTAATTATACAAGTTTGTTTTTATTTATTTTGATTTATGCAAGTATATTAATGAAATGTGTCATATCATTCTCAAATAATTTGGAAAAAAAATCACTCAAATTCTTTGTGAAAGTGTCCAAAAATATATTTATATTCTTATTGTTGTAAAAATATAATATGAACACACGCTTTCCATGAACACACACTTTCAAGATATATTGAATTCAAACATTTTACCATTAGATCAAAACACAAAGACAGATTAAATTGACAACACAAAACAATTGTCAACTATAAAAACATATAGACATTAATAGATGGCCTTAAACTTCAACACTTATAATATATTGTAACCGAGGCAAACAGTGATGGAGGAATTGAAGTCGAAGGAATTGAAATTTTAGGTCGGTCATCCATCTCACAGACCGACTTAACGAGTGAGAGTTCTATACTTGGCTGCAAGGTAAGTTTAATTAACATGATAATAGTTGCGTAATATCTTAATCTTATGAGATCGGAGCAACCACCACCAGCTGTAGCAGCACAGTCTGCTCCCGCGAGACCTCCCCTACAGAATCCTCAGCCTCACCTACATACAACGTCCGATACCAGAACAACCAGCTTCTGCAGGCCCTCCAGCCGCGGTAAGTACATACAGGAATAGATGCGACAATGCACATCAGATAAGAGCAGCTTTTACTGGTATTAAGTATACGGACTACAACTGGTCGTGGCATCTCAATATTGCCCCTGTGTTAGGAGAGAGAGAAGATCGTCGAGACCCAACAATTCCTCCTCTTGTGGCTCTGGTTTGCCAAGGGCTGGTGAAAGCGTTAGCATTGCCTGCTATAGAGGAGACATTCTTCAACTTGTCATCCATAAATGCTACTGCTCCTGGCATGGAAACTCATGAGCTCTTAAACGCTCAGGCAAGAGATTTATTGAAAAGAGGAGCCATCTCCTACTTATGCCATTATGCCAGAACAAATAAGTACGCACGTTTATCGGATGAGACGTACAGAGAGGTGTTTGCAGCAGGTGGGATTTTTGCAGCCACACCAGCCACTATACCTAGAACACTTGACGGATGGGATGCCGACCATTATGCCTCATTCTGTCAGGATGTCGAGATAACTCCTGAAGTCTTAATGCAGATTTTGTTGTGGGTGATACTCTACGCCACACCTGTTTTGAGCAGGATCAACACCACCTTTTATGCATTAATATTTATTTCTATTGCCAAGCGAGGGAACATCACGGACACTAAGTGTGAGTTCATCCGCTCGGGGTTAGAAACCGAAGGATTCTACGTCTCATCTCTTACACCAGGGATTGTCTCGGCAATCCATGCATGTATTGCTCCTGAAATAACTCCGTGGCAAGTGCGAGAATTATTTAACGCGTGGATGCTTGAGATTGGAGAACTATCACTTGGTGCGAAGCTAACCTTAGAACAGGCAGTAGGTTCAGGTCTCACTGCATTCAAAGTAATTGTATCAGCAGCCCAACGATTCCCCACTTAAAGAGGCGGCCCCGAACACCTCTTTTAGTTAGGTACCCCCCGTTATATATAATGGTATTATATATAAATAATATATTTACAACCTTCATAGGGGAATGTTCAAAAGCAGTGGGGCTTTCGTGTGAGGTTGAGAAAGAGGAAAGAAAGAAGAAAAGATAGGAGGGTACCAAACTAAAAGAGGCGGCCCCGTGCGCCTCTTCCAGTTCCCTACGGGTACCCCCCGTAGGGAAAACGAATAATCTAGTAGGGGGATACCAGCATATTGTAGCTAAGTACAAGCGACTCTTTTAGAATTTATTTTTTTAATAAGGAAATACTTAATTCTTGGGTATTAATGTATTAAAGTAAAAGATGCGTCCCCCATAGGAAAAGTGAGACATTAAGAATTAAATAAACTTAATGGAAAAATAATCCGCAGAAAGTAGATTATTGGTATAGAGTAGGGCGAGGGGTGTGTCAAATCCGTAATATATTTTCAGTTTTTTTTGTCCCCCCCCCCCTTTTAACTTGTTTTTTCAAAGATTTTATTTTTTAAGTTTGACATGAAAATTAACAATTAGAAATCTTACACTATCATTTTATAAGAGTGACAAGACATTTTGTTTAAAAAAAAAAGAAAAAAATTCTTTAAAACTTTCAAAATAAAAAAGAACCTTTTGAAGAAACTTTAATAACTATGGATGAACTGAGAGGTATGACTTTCCGCAACGTAATATAACTAATAGATCGACTTGATGAGTGGGAGTTTTTTAATTGGCTGCAAGGTAAGTTATACTTAATAATATTATTATGTGAATTACATGTTTTATGAAGTAGAGAAATATTTTATTTTTAACATAGTAAGATGCACGAACTTTATGATATTTCATACTGCTGATGGTTTTTATTGTTACTAGGGATAGGAGTGATGGTGGCAGCTAAAGAATGTCCGGACTGTCAAAAAAAGACGACGCTCAGAGCTCCTCCCAAGGATAGAAAGTATGGGAACTGGAGGTGTACCAGAAAGAACTGCCGGAAGACGGTGGGAGCTCTGAGCGGCACTTTCTTTGACAAGGCACATCTTTCACTGCGAGAGGTATTTTGCCTCTCGTACATATGGAGCAGAGGGAGCTACAAATACACGGACATACAGCATGAACTAAGAAGAGAGGATGCTATTGATATTTCGAGTGCTACCATAGTCGACTGGTTCAACTTCTTTAGGTTAAACCTAGAGGTTATTATTTATTTCAAGTCTATTATATATATAATAGACGATTATTTTTAAGGATTATTGAGTTAATAACTTATTATTTTATAGGGACGTCTGCACACGTCACTTTCAAGACAATCCGATTCTTCTTGGCGGGGCGGGTAATGTGGTTGAAATCGATGAAACCGTTATTCGGATCAACGAGTAAGCAAGAAAAACAACATGATAAGGATGGGACAACATGGAAAAAAGAGTGTGTCACAGGATAAATAAGGGTAAAAAAAAAGATTGAATGATAATGATTTAAAGAAAGAGAACGTGATAGGACGTTTAAACAAAAAGAGGCATATATTTAATGGTAATATTATAGACAAAGGTAAATTTAGAATGACAGTAAAAGCCAAAGAAGCCCTGTGAAAAAGAAAGCCGAGGCTGGTTGAGCTCTATAAATTTAGAGAAACTTATATTCGACGGGTTAAGAGATGATTCTCAAGGTTCAGATACCTAAGAGAATAATAAGAGCCATATTGCTAAACACTACACACCTTTGTTGGCAACAATTTATGGTCAAGATCTTATTTGTTGTTGTTGTGAGAATTTGTTCTTTAAAAAATCCGTCGTGAATTTTAATCTTCCCTCTATTCAGCTAAAATTAGAATAACAATCTGATTTAAATTATCTTCGGAATTGTGTACAAAATGTTACATCCCCACACATATGTAAAACCTACATATAAAAAATGTGCGTCCTGCAGTTATTTGAAAAGCTTTGTATTTCCTCAAAGTACTCCTCTGTATAAGAAACAAGATTGCCTTGGATTCTGAGTTCTTTGCCTAATATGACCAGTAAGATTCTGCTATGCTGCCCTCCATTGTAGATAATAACGATCAATTAAATAATATGAATAACAATACAGATACTTTAGACGAGGTAGATCCAATTCGACAAGGAAACGAGGAAGTACTCGTTATTGATTTGAATAAGGAAACAGCAAGAGAAGCGAATGTGTGAATAAGTAAAGCCGCGTCCACACTATGCCGATCGACAATGTCAAGCAAGTGTGTACGTGTCGCCCGGCTTTGTTGAACCATGTCGGGTCCAGTCGAACCCGAATCAAGTCGGTATCAAAGGAATGTCGACTGTTGAGTAGGTACAAAATATTCATTCTGTTCAGTTGTGTATTTTGTTGTGTATTATTTTGATTAATTTTATCATTATGAATTGGAGTGACGAACAAATTAAATGTACCGGAGTTTACGGATGAACGGAGCTTATTGTGAGACTCATTCTCAATATAAGAATAGAAACAAAAGGCATGATGGACTAATGGAAATTGCTGTTTCTTTTGGCATTCAGAAAGTTAAGGTTGAAAATAAAATGAAAAATTTGCAAAGCCAGTTTGCTAGAGAGAGGGAGAAGGAGAACAAGTCTAAAAAACTGGTACTGGTGCAGAGGAAGCGTACTCCAGCAAATGGTTTGCTTACAAAACTATGATGTTTTTCTTGTCTGAATTATGTGTCTTTTTAATTATTTCGACGCAATCATACTTAATAAATGTTTAAAATCGGAATTATTCATTCGAAAGCCTCACCTGCACAGATTCAACTCATCAAGCAATAAATCCTGCATAAATTCCTCCGTACTATACTTTTTTCTACCTCTTGACAAGGCTGGGCCTTACCCAAAACCTCCTAAGGCGGCGACGACGATCTTGCTGGCTTCCAACAACTGCAATGACAATTGTAGCAGCCGCCACTGCAGTACCTTCTAAATCACTTTTTTTTAAGTTAAATTAAATATACAATTCATGAATTCTGGACAAGTCAAAATGTCTATCGTGTCGATCGACATTGTCGGTCGCCCTTGTCGATGGCATAGTGTGGACACGGAGTAACAGCGCCAGGTCAAGTCAAGATAGCTGGCCCATTGGTTGGAGGCCCATGCCAGGTAGATCTTTTGTGGTCACCCATTTGATAGCAAAGAAACGCTTACATACGCTGAAAGACCTAAAGCGGAATGTCGAAGGTGGGGCCGCCGCTCTTGCATTCCAAGCCGGGTTCTTTTTATAGCCAAACAGACATTAGAAAAGAGTGTAATAAGCAATATAAGTGTGTGCCTGAGGAAATGAATATGCGCAACTGTTTCCATCACAGCTTGTCGGGCAGTGACAAGTAGTTTACTATGTCCGCTAATGAAATCGAGTGGCCTGAATTTATTTGTATTTAATACAAAGTAACTGAAAATAAAACCATCTCCTTTGAGCAAGATATGCTTCTTGATCTTGACATAAAATTAATTAGAGATTAATTAGTGATCCAATAACTACTATTCTATATTGACAGCATTCTTAACAAATAAATAGAGATTATATTGAATGCAGTTGGACAATTTGATGAGAATAGAGTTGTCGATTTCTTTCAGAGGAGAGAATTTCAGAATATGGTATCCGTCCATACTCAAAATTTATGATATTATTTATTATACAATCCTGTCGCTTTAACTATCCAATTCATGTAATGCCAAAGACATGCATTCTCTCGTCTTTAGATCCAACCAGTGAAATAAAAAACTAGTATCAGGATATTAAAAAATTGATGTATACTTTCTTTGAAACTAATATGTACAAACTATTTGAGTAAATAATTAATGAGCTTGGCTTCATAACCGACCGGTACATTACTGCTGTTCGAAGCTCTATAAGTCGCTCTACAATTTATCTCCAGAGGACTAGTTTAGAAGTAGCAATCAATGCCTAAAATACTCATACATTAATCTTCTTTCATCTAATGTGGACATTCAGTTTGAGTTAGACTTTTATGCGTGTGCTTCATACATGCTCAAGCTCAATGCTCAACTATGTTAAAAAAGTTGTTGCTGGCTTATCCAAGCTTCTAAGACAAATGACAGCCGACACCCAGGACGGTAACGAGTCTATTAAACAGAAACTACACAAAATTGGAAATATTTTTATTAATGCAAACACAGAAATAAGAAGCTTCCAATCAAGTTTTGGGACTTCAATTAACGTTAGCAAGCAGATCATTCATTTACGTCAACATTTCTCAGTCAAGATAGCACGAGAATGTTAAATACAAGTGTTTTGGAATCAATGGAAGTTGATTCAGATGACATTTACGTTCCAAATATATTTGAAAAGTATTCTAGGCGACAAGGGAGCCCCGAAAATGTCCGTCTTGCTGATTTTGCAGACTATCGTATCGATAGTCTTAAGACTATCGTAAACGAAGAAAATTGCATATATTGAAATATAGACGATGTAAAATCTCCAAAGATACTATTACAATTACAGGCAAACAGATACTTTTATTTCTGCCCTCGAGAAATGAAAAGGGGGATGTAGAAGCCGTTAATGTAGAGATAATTTATAATTATAATATTTATGATAATCTAATAATCGAAAGAAGTACAATGCAATCGGACAAGAGGATTGAAAATGCTGAGGATTTAGTAGGAAACGTTACGTTGAGCTGAGCCGAGAAACATCCTTAGCTAACTTGTACATCACCGGCACATTTAGTCCACCTAAATCATCTCATCCAGATGAAACGCTTCGAAAAGAACTAAATCGTCTAAGTAACGATAAACAGTTAAAACTGGCATTTCCTCTTAACATTAGAAAGTATCTGGTTTGGCACTTTTTTTTTTACCACAAAACTCGTTCTCGTAAGAGGAATATCTGGCACATCGTTGCAGATTCTTGGTATACTCAAGCAGATATTTTAATATTGTCTGTGACTGAGACTATTAGATCAACTTTAATATTCCTGGGTTTAAACTGCCAGGTAGGTCAGATTTAAACTTCACTCATCGATCACCAAAAGATATGATGTGCTTCTGTCGCCCCCGTTACCTTCAACTTAATTTATAACTTCACAGACTCCAAGCCCACCTCTTCTAAAGGGCCACACCTGTCCGCACCGTATGATGTCCAACACACGTCTTCGTGTTGTACGTCATACGTGACGGTACAACGCACCATATAAGGGCTTTCTATCTCAACTCAAAGTTACTATATTTTTTTTATGCTCACGCAGCAGTTTATTGAGACAAAATGTTAAAAAGTTAAACACATATTGAATTTGGGATGGAAGAACTTGCGTTAGAGGAAGAAAACGATAATTGGAAAAGAAATAAACGCAGAAAGCGGAAAAGAATGTGGGTTCACAGCGCTTGGAAGAAAAGATGGGTTGAAGGCGAGTTTCGCTCGCTGCTGCCTCATGGTGATGGACGATGAAACTAAGTTTTACGAATATGAAAGAGTACCGATGTCTACATTCATACAAAGTACAAGCGAAACTTAGGAGAGAAGATACAAAACTGGTAATTTTCTAAATAATTCAATTAATTTTTACGTCCTCCATTTTGAGTAGAAAAGTAAAATAAATATATAAAGTGTTGTAATGCAATGAATAAAGTTCAAAACATTTAAATAGAGTGATTACAACAAATAAAGTTGAATATGTAGATAAGTAATAAAATTAAACAAAACTAATCCAAGGGACAGTGCGAACACGGTGCGTTGCACAGTGAGAACAAGTAAGGACTATGCCTAACATTTTCTTTATTCCTCACCGAGTGTTCGACGCACGTGCACTGTGAGGACAGGTGTGGCCCGGCCTTAAAGCGCAACATCTAGATGTTTTACTTGCTAAAACCAATAAGTTGTACATCGTCACAGGATATGTCACATTGAACGCTACAAAAAGTGTTTCTTCACTTTTTGACAACACAATATTGCTATAAAAAGAACAATGAATGCAATAAAAAAGTTCCAACGCAAAATTGGTCTTTATGAGAGATTTTAACATTGACTTTTAACCCCTTCAAGTGTCTACAACAGATTATAATACTAACATTGAATTTTGGTTCTTATTTAAGAATCTTATTTTTCAGACCATAAGCCAGTATTTGTCAACATTAGTGAAGCCTCTAATTAGAACAGCTAACATGCTTGTTTTACTCACACCCTAGTACAAACCATGACTTCCAAAATGCAGTACACTACTGAAGAGGTTTGATTGCCCTACGTCCCTCACGGAATGACAAATAATCTGGCGACAACTGATATTGCAATGCTGTCCTACACAGCCTCTGTCAGAGCCAGTGAACAAACTTGGGTAAAATGTAACGATTCCCTCATTACACATTCTAATATAGATACCACACTTAAGAATGCCTACATCTTGATTTTAACAAAAAAAATAAGAATTCCAATCTTAAAATATTAAATTTTGCACAGCTGCTGTTTTAGCACAATATCGAAATTAAATTATGAAATAACAGGCACGAATAATCCAAGCATTAGTCGACGCACCATAAAATTTGAGGGATTGAGTGGGTGAGAGTCCCACACACCGGGGATTGTTGAAAGGAGGGACAAGGAGACTCTGGGAGGCATTTTTATGACATCCATAAAACCGGGAACTATCATTTACTCGGACTGTTGCGACTTCTAGCAGAGTAGGGATTCACACACCTTACTGTCAACTATTCCCTCCATTTTAAAAACCCTGAAAATGGCGTACATACCAACGCGATTGAGGGCACGTAGCCTGTGATAAAAATGTCAATACCTTGTCGGACCTTAAGCGATCAATTTGACTCATACTTTGGCGAAATACATCTGGAGAAGAGCTCACTCTGAATACAAGTGTATTTAAGAGGTAGCGGCATTAGTTTTTTCCTCCACCGTCTCGTGACTCACCACTAAGGAAGAAAGATGAAGCAGTGGAAGAGGAAGAAGACATATTATAAAGTAAGTAATTTTTTTTTAAACTGTTTCCATCCTTTGACTGTCATATTCACATTTGTTGAAACGCGTAAATTTGCCACGTTTGTTATAAAAATGGGAACGGATCTTCTGCTACAACGGAGAGTGATGTCATTTTAGAGGGCTTCAAAAATAGTGTAACTATGCATGGAGTTCGCTACAATAAATTACCGACGGTGATTCCAACGTTTATTATAAATTAATAAAAGACCGGTCTTATCCTAAAGCGTCCATTGGATAAGTTAAATGCTGTAACCACTTACTGCGCATCGTTTGTATAAAGATCTGACACATTACTAAAAATAGACGGCTTGGATCACTAACGTGTAGAAAGAAATTTCTCCAACTTTTTAAAATATTTACTGGATTAGTCCAACTCTTTGATTATTTTTATCGAGGTATTTTTCTTAATTAGGTATTTTCTTTGCGAGGAAGCTATGTGCCACATTAATTGGCAGAGTATTTTTATACGACATTAAATTTAATTTTAGCCTCTTTGGGACGTGTATTTGCCAAGTCAGAAAATGATTTTAAATTTAAACGAGTAGGGTGATTTGGAAAAGAGTATAGATAGAGGGACAGACATATATCATGTACTTGAACTAGATAAATTAGGCCTAGTAGAACATACTCGGACAGTGGGAGACTTGGCTAAATCTATGATCTCAACAACTTTTTACGCGAGACTTGGCTAATTTTTTTTTAACTAGTGTTTTTGTTGGGATTTCACTTCTTTTTGTAAGTAATTATTCGTTTTTCTTTCTTCGTTCCTGTTTGGTGGTTCTTGGGTCTTTTATCTTTCTTTGTTCTTGTTCATCTATGTTCATCTTTCGTGTCAAGTTTTCGTCGGTGGGCGTTCCAATTGAACTAAATAAAATTATCAGGAGTAAATATGTTTACACTTTGATAACTGTCAATGAATGTTGTCAAATCAGTCTAAACATTTTTATGTTCTCCACTAGGTAGCTCTAGTAGCGCTGTTAACAATTTTTTATTTTTTTACAATATTTTGAATAGGCGATCGATATTTGTATTGGCCAAGAAAGGGACAAAGAACCAGATTTTATTGGATTTTTTATTTTTTCCTTTATTTGTATAATAAACTCTACCTATATTCAATATTTTAAGTTTTTAGGATTGTTAGAAGTGCCTTAGAATTATGATGAGTGAGTAAGTGAGTCAGTGACGAAATAACAAAACTTTAGGCTCATATTATTATATATATAAAGTGGCTAATCAGCTGATCGGGTTATCAAAATTATTGGGCACTTCCAGACCACCTAGAGACATGCGGTTTTTTGCGTTTGGTCTAGAATCGGCTCAAACCGACTAGAAAAATCTGAAAAGTCGAAAAAAATTATTTTGACCCCCCTTAAAGAAATAAAAATGGCGGACGCAAATTTAGGGTTTTCTTTAAAGGGCTCTAGCGGCCAAACGGTAGGTCCTATCGAAAAGCGGATAGCACCAGCGGTAACTGATTTTAAAAGATCTACAAGTTTGGTCCTATGACTTTTTGTCGTAGGACCATCCCTTCTACCTTAAATCGGGTAAATTTGTTATTTTTTCGTTAAATTTTGTACTTTGAGCTCTCATGGCGGGAGTAATTATGGNTGCCAAGGAAATTCCTATTAAGGGAGTTACATTTTATCCTCATTTTTTATCATTTTGGAAGAAGTCCTGCGTTATTGTGGGAGGACCCAATTTCAAGTAATTTATTTTAATTTAATGTGCAATTTTCATATTTTCTATATTAAGCTAAACAAATATTTAAGTATAAAGTATTATATATAATTAAATGGCCTACTCAATTAACCAATATGATAGTAGTAAATATAAAATAGTAATAATATACAGCCACTGATTGCAAGCATGAACCCCGCGCGAAGCGCGGGGCGAATGCTTGTATCTTATAAACTACTATGGCTAGAGGTGTGAAATTTATATTTCTGGTTCAGTTGGTCGTTAAGTTTAAATTAAAACTAATCTTATAAATACAAGTATCTTCAATACGATAATAGAGGGGGTCCAAATTGCCGTGAGTTGGTTCCAGTAAAGGATGGCACGGCTGTAGTAGACTTGGCGATTTCCAACACCAGATTTCCCGAAATAATTTTTTGTCGAATATTTATTTTATTATAAATATTTATAACAGAGTTATATAGATATCTATGGTCTGTTTATTGTTTGTATTTTGATAGTTAGTTAGCAAAGGCGATGCGTATAGTTGTTGGCCTTTTAGGATAGCGATATTTAGGGAGAAAGGTGCATGTGAGGTAAGATTAGTTTTGGTCCAGTTACCAAGAGGATTCTTACGGAGACGATCAGAGTAGGCCTAGCCTGGACGTTTAGTTAGACCGAGACAATGTCACGCTACTAACGGATTCACGAAGTTTTTTTCGTCACCAGCATATGAGGACTAGAGGCACTTATAGTACGTCGGGTACAGCAAAGAAAGCAACACTTGTTGATTGAAACAGGCTGCTTTCTGTGGTCATAGTTAATGCCTAAAAGTAGGGAAAAGCAGAAAAACAGAGCCAAGGAGGAAAGGGAGAAGAAGGGACCTCGAAAGGGGACTCAACTACCCTCACCTCAACCCGAGACTAAAAGCCATCTCTAGGGGACTTAGTGGGGGACCTCCGTAAAGGAGGAATTCCCAACCAGGAGGCCTAAATTAGGATGAGAGCATCCAATCAAAAGGATCGAGGGGATATATATATATATTTAGATATCTGGCTACAAGGAGCACTTTCAAATCACTCGCTGATTACTTTCTCAGAGGAAACCGAACAATTGGTATGGTTATAGCTGAGACAACTGAAGCTATATGGAACTGTTTGCAGCCACTTTATATGCCTACCCCGGATGGCAATTCGTGGAGGAATACCGCGCAACGCTACCAACAGCTCTGGGGTTTACCTCACTGTTTGGGAGCGATTGATGGTAAAAAAGTCAGAATTACAAAATTCAACAATGCTGGATCTAGAAATATTAATTATAAAGGCTACCATTCAGTTCAACTTATTGCATGATCTGATACCGACGGCTGCGTTATTACTATTGCTGTGGGAGATCTAGGAAGAAATAGCGATGCTGGCGTGTTTTAAACTTCTCGTTTAGGTTGTTGGCTGGACCGGGACGGTCTTGGTACCACCACCAGAACCACTACCCCTTGATGAAAAAAATAAAAATAAAGCTAAAGTTCCCAATTTTTTTGTGGGGACGAGGCATTTCCCTTAAAGCAGTATCTTATGAGGCCGTACCAAAGGTCCACTCTAAATGGTGAACGAAGAATTTTTATTAATTAATTATCTTAAAAATGATTTCATCTATACTTGACCTATTAGGAATTTATCCTCCTGCAACACTTCAGGAAACATATGCGTTAGAGATTTTCGGAAATTAAAATTGGATTGGGACGAATCTTTAAACTCTGATTTAATTTCTAATTGGAAATAAAAAAGGTGTTCATCTGGAATTGCAAGATAATTGCATTTGGTTTGGCATGACACTTGAAATTTTATTATGCTTTCAAAGATTCGTATCTCGGCGAAATATAAAATCTCAACTAATTATTGATAATGCTTAACAAGTTTAATTAGTTGGAGCTCTTTCTTCTGATAACAATGATGTTCAATTTACTAAAAAAAATGTGAAAGTATGGAAGTAATGGAATAGATATTAGTAAATAAGTTGCAGGTATAGTGGTCTACAAGCCCGAATGCAACTAAAATCAGTCAACGCAGATTACATACATAGTTCTAGCCTCAATTCAAATTTAGTGGTTAATTATACTGTCAAAAACCGTAATTGAAATAGAAATAGTATCATTTTATAAAGTTATGATTTTGATTTACAATTATATCGGTGAAAGTTGTCCAAGACGGCAAAAACTGAATAAAAGCATTACCGATGACAATTCTCCTATTAAAATGACAATTACAAATCTCCAACCAGATAGTGATATCGATTATTTTCTTGGGAGTAAGAAATAAATACTGCCTTGTTTCAACGAGAGCAGAAAACATGGCAGTTCCAACTCCTGACCACGTATGCTACAAAAATTGGGACGGATCTTCTTCTGCAATGGACATGATGTCATTTAAGAGGGCTTTAGAATTAGAGCAACCATGTATGGAGTTCGCTATAATAAATTAATAGCCGATGGAGATTCCAGCGTGTTATAATGTATTAATAAATGAAGTAAACTACTTAGTAAGGTAGTGAAAATGAGGTCAGCGGTAATAAAAGCTGCAGAATACAGGCAGATCTTAGACAAAAGTAGCGTGTCTGAACGAATAAATTATTTGATGACAGAAAAAAAATATTCCAGATTGTATTATTATTGGTTACCATAAAAATTGTGCTTTATACGTTTGTCGAGGTCAAAATGCAGGAGAAACCAACACCACCGAGGTTCTGTGTGGTCTCTGAGAAGTGTAAAAAAAGTTTTGGGGATTCATCACATCATGCAAATGGCATTATTCAAAATTTAACAAGTAATTCTATATATATCGTAGCTAATTTATTACTGAGAAAAAGAGTAAAACTTAACCCAAGGGAGATCCTATCAAGCCAGTGCGGTTTCAACGGCATACAATTCAAAAGCACTGCAAAGAACTTTGCCTAAAGAGTAATATGGTTGCTGTCCAGGCTCCACTTTAAGTAAAGTAGAGAGAGGGAAACTGGGACATCGACGAAGAACAATTAGTTAAAAAAAAAAAAGTATTAACAAGAAATAAGAAAAAATATAAGGCGAAGCATGGAATAAGCCGTAAGTGAGAAAGATTACACCAGAGAAGTAAACTTATTTTTATCTCAACTTTCTCTGAACCAATTGACATTAGTTTACACTGTAGTGGTGGTAGAGCCTGTGAGCCGGGTTCTCAGGGCAAGCACCCGATGGACGAAATCGACGTGTTACAGTATGCGTGTGACCCGTTTGTATGAAAAAAGTTTAGTACACCGTTTAGTACACGGTGGCGCTCTGTAATTAAGAAAACAACTAGCTTAATCTTCTTATTAACTTCTTTAATCTGGCTGTGATTATTGCCTGCCGCACTAAAAAGGTTATTTATTTTCTTGGGAGTAATAAATATACTGCCTTGTTTGAACGAGAGCAGAAAAACATGGCAGTTCCAACTCCTGACCGCGTATGCTATAAAAATTGGGACGGATCTTCTTCTGAAATAGGCATTGATGTCATTTAAGAGGTCTTTAAAATTAGAGCAACCATGTATGGAGTTCGCTATAATAAATTAATAGCCGATTGTAATTCAGCGTGTTATAATAAAGTAGTAAATGACCGGTCTTGTCCTAAAACATACATTGAAAAAATTGAATGCTGTAACCACTTACTACGCGCAACCTTTGCATTAAGATCAAGACGTTACTAAAAATAAACGGCTTGCATCACTAACTTTATGAAGTAAACTACTTAGTAAGGTAGTGAAAATGAGGTCAGCGGTAATAAAAGCTGTAGAACACAGGCAGATTATAAACAAAAGTAGCTTGTCTGAACGAATAAATTCTTTGGTGAAAGACATAAAAAATATTCCAAACCATATTTTTGGTTACCATAAAAATTGTGCTCCATACTTTTATCGAGGTCAAAAAGCAAAAGAAACCACACCACCAAGGTTCTGAAAATGAGTGGTCGGTCTCTGGTGGAAACTGTAAAAACGTTTTGGGGATTTGACATTTCACGCAAGAAGCATTACTCCAAATTTAACAAGTAATTCGGCAGAACAATTAAATTCGATCATAGCTAAATTTATTATTAAGAAAAAGAGTTAATTTTACCCAGAGGAGCTCCTATCAAAGCAGTGCGGTTTCAAAGATAGTGGCATACAACTCAAAAGCGCTGCAAATCGTTTTGACTATTATTCGACTTGTTGGCGATCATGTACGCTCCTGTCGAGAGGCTGCTTTGGAATTCAACGTTCAAGAAACATCTTGAACGTCGACCTATCCATCATGGGGTAGTTGCACACGTGAATCGCCTTGTAGCAGGCATGACAAATGACTTGGCATACAAAAATCAACATATTTGACGAAACCATATTAACACTAAATTTAGGTCTAAAATAACATGGTCGAACGAATGCATCGTCAACTTAAGGCAGCAATCAAATGCCACAACACTCAATGATGGTTAGTACTGCCAATGTTGCTACTAGGTTTAGAAGATAGAAAGAAGATCTGTAACTCAACGGTTACGTAAAAGAAAAGTCCAGCAGAACTAAGACTTCCAGGCCAATTTTTTGCAGCGCCTAAAGGCCGGGCCACACATGTCCGTACCGTATAAGGGCCGTGCTTTCAATATTTTCTATATTTCTCACCTCAGAGTTAGTATATTTTTTTAAGCCCACGTAGCAGTTTCATTGCGCCAAATGTTAAAAAGTTTAACAAGTAGTGAATTATGGATAGTAGCTCTTGCGTTAGAGGAAGAGCATAATGAATGGAGAAATAAACGCACAAGTCGTAGAAGAATGTGGGTTCACAGCGCTCAGAAGGATAGATAAGTTGTAGGCGAGTTTTGCTCGCTGCTGCCTCATCTTATAGACGATGAAACCAAGTTTTATAAATATTTTAGAATGTCGATGTCCACATTTAACTAACTAGTACTGACGAGAACTAAATTTAATTTAAATCATGTACATATACCACTGTATCGTAACAAAATATATGATATTAAAAATAAAAATATGGGCTTACTTCAATTTCCTTCAATAATTACGTAACTGATAAAAAAATTATTTGGGTGGTTGTCTTCATGTAAACTGAAACTCACATATCTGTATATGTTTGGAAAAAATTAAGATAAGGTGTGTAGTTTGGACACATTTGTTAAAGATTGTTATGCTTTAGAGTCTATGTAAAATCATAAATTTGATTTACTTCAGTTACAGGTGTGCTATGGGGAGAAAGGTGTTGACTATGGTCACCGACAGTACAGCATACATGCTGACTCCCTTCAGGTATTTAACCCTGATGATTCATGTAACGTGCCATGGCTCATGGCATTCATCAAATTGCTTAAGGAACTTAGGCACTTATTGCCAGAGGTCAATAAAATGTATGAATTTCATCAACAAAGCCGTTTTTGTCAAGCCTCCAAGTCGATCAAAGGCAAATAAGACTTCACATTTTGATTGCCCACTATCTCCTGAACTATCATGTAATGAAAAAAGTAAGGTAGGTACTAAAAATTGTTGTTTCTTCAACACTTTTATAAAACGATTCTTAATGTAAAAGATATCCCTTATGTTAGCGATTCCAGAGCTAGTCATTTATTTCTAAGGTCTAACTTTTTTATTTTTTTTTTTATTTTTTTTTTTTTTTTTACTGAATATTTCAATTATTTGAAAGTACATTGGTAATTTTTGGTCCAGTTTATAAATGGACAGGCATCAGCGGGTGCGTCTTCAAAAGGATCATTGTCGTAGTAAGTCAGTGGTCTAGTATTTATGGCTTCTTCGATACTCAACAAAAGTGGGATGAGTTCCTCGTGATCTAGCAATCTATTATTCATAACGGCAGTACGTTGACATCAGTTGGTGGTTTGGACCATACTCTCCCGCTACCCCTCCAAGACGCTTTTCCTACAGTATATTTCCAAGTCATTCCGGTAAATTTGCACTTGTTCGCCCACTTATTTATAATTGTCCGATCGACTTCAGGTTTTTTAACTGTTCCTTTTTACAATTTAACAACTTTTAACCTTGAACCGTTTCAATATAATCAAAAGTTGTTTTAAAAAATATATACATATAAAATATCCACTCGCGTACATACGGGAAAGGTGGGGGATTCTTCACTCAGGATAGCTAAAAACCCTGGAATTGGATGCCAAATATAAAAACACAAAAAGCTCTATCGATATAGTAGAAGAATATATCGATATATGACAAGCGTAAGTGTTCAAAGAGTTATCAGTTTTGTGGCGCTAGATGTAAGACTCGTCACACCAAGAATTCTGCTTCTGTTTCTGATTATGCTCTGTCACTGTCCCGGTCCTCAAATCTTCAATAAATTATTAATTAAACTTAATAAAATAATTTTTGTTCGAAAACACCGAGTGAATGTTAATATGGAGACCGAAGTAAGTATCATAAATTATATTTCATCTATTTATTTTGTGATGCAATTTTTTTATTTTTTTAAAACTCCTCTTAGAGTGACTAGTCAAACTTAAAATGTTTATTTTCACGTACGTAGTTATTTTATGTAATTAGTAATCCAGTATAATTACTTGATTTATCTTTATATGTCTCAGACATGTAGTGGTTGCACCATGCGGTTATATGAAATAAGGAATATTACGAATATTAGGAATAGCCCAGAGGAGGTAGCCATGACGCTCTTGGCGGATCATGGCTGCCTCCCAACCACGAAGACATGTCCAATATGTGGTGGGGAGTGTACCTACAGAGAGGACGAAAAAATTTATAGGTGTCGAAGGAGACAAAAGGTTGGGAAGGGAGAATCTATTTGCAAGTTTTCTTCGTCTATAAGCTAACACTTCTTCGTCAAAACAGAGCTTTGGAGTTATACCTAGGTTTGTCATGTCATGGTTGATGTTACCCATCCCTAGATTTTCTGTCATTAAGGAAAATCTTGGGTTGAGTGAACACACCATAACAGACTGGTCTCAGTACTGTAGGGAAGTGGTGGACCTATCTGTGCAACGTGATTCCGCTCCTCTTGGTGGCACTGGAAGGATAGTGGAGATCGACGAAGGGAAGTTCGGCTGGAGGAAAGATAATTGTGGCCGTATCTTGGATGGTGTTTGGGTCTTTGGAGGGATCGAAACGCTCTTTTGTGGTTCCTGCCCCATCCAGAAATACTGCTACCCTTTTTGCTATAATCAGGGAGAAATTACCCTCTCCCTACTGTCGCAAGTTTGGGTTGCCTTGCCTATACGTATAAATGACAAAACAAAATGTCATGTTTCAAAGAAACATTACTCTTTTTAATATTTTTTGCTCGTTCTAAAACGAAAAGAAATCGTACGAAAAATGATGTACAATGCACTCTGTAGACAAAAAGTACAAATTTCTAAATTACAACGTACAGTGTTTATTACATCGCCCGCCCGACAAAAGAACACCGACGAAGACAACACCTGCCTGATTGCATCATCTCCACAAAGAAACACCGGCAATGGCAGCACCAGCGTGATTACATCATCCCGACAAAGGATAACCCCGTCTACGGAAACACCCAGGTACAATGTACGGTCTAGGAAACAACTATAAATACGCTGTTCTTCTATCCAGTCGTCAGTACAACTTGTGATTGCTTCGAGCAGTGGAAGCGAAACGTCGAAACTTCAACCCCTTCGTGACGCGGATTTCACCGGAAAACCAAGCTGTTTTTCTACCTTGTCTAAAATAAAGATTTATCTAGTTAAAATAATTGTAACATGTACTCTCTACTTAAAAATTTCAAATCTTATTTAAAAATGTTTTCAATAGTTTTGTTTAAATTAATGGAAACAAAAGGCAACACTGTCTTATTTGTGTTGTTTACCTTTTCTACAAATTGTTGTGAGTACCTTAAGAAGATATTTTAATTTTTTGAAGACATTTTTTATTTATAATTTGATATTTAAGTTTAATAATTTTATCATTTTGACTTATTTTGAATTTATTTAGTAAAATGTTATGGCACAGGTGATGTGTCGTACAAACATGCAATTCACTTATTTAATATGAAGTACCCAAATGTTTCTGCAACCAGACAAACTTTGAAAATCTGTATTGATAAATTTGATAGATCTGACAGTGCAGATGATACAGAGAGAAAAAAAGAAAGTTTATGACAATGATGGCGCTGCAACTTTGTTAGTTTTAGACTCTGTTAAAGGAAATAATAAGCAATTCTTACGCTCAAGAGCGCGGGAGTTATCTATCAATAAATCTCATATCCAAACAATTTTAAAACAAAATAAAATTATTCCATTTAGGCCTAATTTAATTCATAAATTAGAGAATGGTGACGACGCTGTAAGGCTTGGTTTTTGTTTAAATATAGGCGCAATATTTAATTTAATAAAAATATAATTTTTTAAGTATAATCAATCTATCAACTTTCTCTATAAACGGCCATGTAGCGTTACAGCACATTTACATTTGGGCTTAAGAAAGTCCTATATGTGTCAGAGATATAAAAAAGTTGATATTTGGTGTGCTATGACAGCAACGAAAATTATAGGACCATACTTATTATACATACAACTTTAAATAATAAAAATTATCTAAATTTATTAAATTACTATTTTTAGTCACAACTTGGCATATTGAATGTAGCTCCAATTCGTGCTAATGTACCAGTTTATTATAATATACAGTTTACCTAGTATGAAATTTTTAATATTATAATTCTTCATTTTAAAACTAGCAAAAATTATTATAAAAAATAACATTTTCTAGAAAATTGAAATTTTTGTCATTTACACCTATAGGCAACCCGAACTAGGGACATAATGTGTATATTTTTTTTTTCTTTGCCCTTTATATCCCGTACCTTCTTTTTCCTGGTGCAGCCAATTTGGTTTTACAGCTGTCCCTCCGCGCTCCGTTATTTTAACATATTTAACTTAGTCATAGTCCTGCTTTCGGATAGAAAGTGCGCCGTGATGAACATTAAGATAAGTGTTACTTATTACTTATTAACATCTCATCTACAGCAGACTGAGTAAGTTAGATATTCTAATTTATATAAAATTAATTCAATTTGTGCATCCCCTTGTTTTTATCGGTGTCAAAGATTAGACCTAGGCCTTAGCCAGGAATTCTGACATTACGTGACCTTGATCAAGCTTTGAGAGGACCCGCCGAGCGTGAAGCGTAGCACCGTTGCTACTACTGGCATCGAAGATTCGTAACATCGATGCATTCGTTATCCCATTTCGATTTATTGAAATTGATAAATTTATCTTGGGAATGAAGGGCGCAGAGAAGGAATCGAAAGCGGATTCTAAAGGCGGAATTACACGCTACGATATATCATGACGATGTGTGATTGTAACAATTTATTGTTACAAATAAATCAAAAGAGTGAGTAATGATTACATGCAATGATTTATTGTCTATAGGCCCCCACAGACGCTCAGGATTTCACTCAGGTCTGCCTGCGCAAACCTGATTTTGCGCAGGCAGACCCAGAGTGTGTGTGGACACAAAAGGCCGGCTTTGAAGGCCTCTTGCCTCGCCTGAGCGATATCAGACCTGCTTGATATTTGGCCTGCGCATACCATACAACTCTGAACATGTGTGGGCAGTTCAGTCCATTTACTCACTTCAGTTATCATTGTTATCAATTTTTTTTTAGTAAAGAGAACATAGTGACTTGCAGATATTTTGTTTTTATTTATTTTTTAAACTATTAAAAAATAGACTACCAATTGGTGTAGCATAGCTTCCTCGCATCCTACCTACGTACTTTATTGATTTTATATGCTTTTGCAAGCCATTATCGTGATTGGTTTAATTGTTTCCCCCGTTTTTTTTTTTTTTTTTTTTTTTTTTTTTTTTTTTTTTTTTTTTTTTTAATCTGTCAAAATTGTTTTGATTTTACACAAATTAAAGTACCAATTCAGCAAACGTTAAAGAGCGCTGATGGTTTACATTAATCTGGGGGCTATCTTCGGGTTACTTAGGATAACCAAGAAAAATTTCATTCAAATCTGATAAGTACTTTTGAAGCTATAGGTGTAAATAAATGTATGTATGTGCGCATGTGGAAGAGAAACAAATAGGCGCAGAAGATTGAAACTTATATGGGACCTACAATGGGCTAATTATGACCTACCATCCAAATTTCATTAAAATTGAACGTGTAGTTTTTAAGATATAGTGGTCCGCAAAAATTGAACGACAGACCCACACGGAACCAAAAATGATCCCTGATGTCTACAACGGATTTCAGTCTAGGAATTTTTGAAATCGGAGACCTAAACATTTTTCGTTCTTCAGAACGATCACATAGCTTCCGTTACCTTCGGTAGCAAATTGTAAGAAAAAAAAATAATCATAACAATAATTATTATTGTTAATTATAAGCAAGTCGGCAAAAGATGAATTTGTTTTGGAGTTCATTGAGTTGTACAAAGGTTTTCCATGCTTATGGAAAGTGAAAAGTAAAGAATATAGTGACAGAAATAAATAAGTATCAGTGTATGAAGTTCTAGTGAAAAGATGTAACTGCAAATAGGGATGCAGTTGTTAAAAAAATAAACAATATAGGAAGCTCTTTCCGAAAGGAGTTGAAAAAAGAAAACAAGAGTGAGTGGTAAGTAGTGGTAAGTGGTACCGGCGAAGATGAAGTTTACGTACCAAGTTTGGCGTATTTTGATGTATTGTCATTTTTAACTGACCAGGAGACTCTATCATACCCATTTCTTTAATACCATGGATGACACTGAGGATGAAATAATGGCAACATTTTATTAAGCAAGCAGAAGTTCATTCGGGAACCAATACACAACCAACCGGTTGCCGGGGAACCATTTATTTTTTTTGAAGTGGTTGCCAACCCAATCAAAACTAGATAAATGTAAGCTCGATGGACTGAGTATGTGTGGAGGCCAGAAAGGCCCAGGCTGGTTTGCGCAAATCGGCCCGTACAGCCTGGCCTGAGTAAAATTGCTGAGCGTCTGTGGGGGCCTTACTATTATTTATTTTCGACCGCGGTACAACTCAGTCAGCTGCTATTGCCATTGCGATGGAGAAAGTACTGTTGTGGTCTTATATGTTATTTGTTTGCGAGAAAATTGACTAAGTTATCAAGACCAGAAGAAAGTGGAGTCGCTATTGGTTGCTGAAGAAAAGGGCGTTTTCTCACATCAAGTAATTGAACGAGTAGCCAAATAAACCAAATGACTGGCAGAATTATTTGTGGATGGATGAAGAGACTTATGTTGATTTGTTAAGTTTTTTTAGTTTCTCCGTTTATTGTGCAAAGTGATACTATTATGAGAAAATCGAAATCTCCTCATGAAAGACACTTAGCTACCTTACAATTCCTTGCCACCGGAAGAAGCTTTCAGATTCCGAGAAATTGATACCAACCATCCAGTTCAATCCCAACTCCAATAAATCGCTACACAATGTTCTGTTTACACGCAACGATAAATCGTGGACGATTCCGTAATTACGATAAATTGCTACCATTTATCGTAGCGTGTAATCCCGCCTTAATAAACTTCCAAGATCGGAAACCAGTCCGAAAAAAAGCGTTAATACATTTCTCGATGTTACAGTAGACAAGCGCGGAAGGGAGATGTACGAGCTTCTTGAAGGACTTGGCTTAGGCCTGTTCAATGGCAGAAGGCCTTGGGACCGGCCAGGTGGCCATACATTTATGAATACCAACGGCCAGAACACCGCTTTTCTGTTGGGGCATCGGCGAAGATACGAAATAAAAGAGTGTAGGACAGAGATCTGGCTTGACCGAAATTAAAGACCTCTAGTATGGAAAAAATTAACAAGTCTCGTGCAGTTGCAAGGGAAGAAGTGACCAAGCAAGTAAATTATTTGTATGAACTCTTGAGCAAAAAGAATCCAGTCAAGATGTTCAAGTTTGCTTTGAAATATTAAGTAAAAAGTACAGTGAATTAAGAATTTTAGATGAAGCAGGGTATCAAGAGCTGTTTGTGGATTGTTCTGAAGAAGATTTAGTTTTGGAATTTCACAGTTGTGAAAACTATGCAATTAAATATGTAAGAATTAAAAATGTAGTTGGCACTGTCATTGGTCATGTAAATCAAAATGAAAATAATTCTAAAACAACTATGCGTAAATTTTAATTTCCAAAAATTGAATTTATTAAATTTTCTGGAGATTAAAAACATTGGTTAATGTTTTGGAGTCTTTATCCAAAAATTGAAGTCCAATTTCATTACTTAATCCAAGCAACTGAACCAAAGTCACGTATACGAGAGTACTACGAGAAACAGCAGAAAAGAAAACTTCCCGACAAAAATTATAAATTAAAATAGAAAATGTATAAATAATTTCATAAGACATAATAAAGCGCCCTTTTCGATTTATATGGTAGCTACCACTTCCCTCTTTGTTTATTTGTTTTCCCGAATCACCTATCAACCCCACAAACTAAGCGATGATCGTTCAAGAGAGCTGACTGGACGGCATTTAGAAACTGGCTAACTGGTCTCCCACAGTTTGTACAAACTGTCTAGGGTGACCTAGCCGAAGAGCTTCTTCCAAATAGTATTACAACATAAATATTGTCAGCATCCCAACATGCCATTTCTCTGATGTCCCAGGATTTAAGTCTATCTTTTATGCCGCGGGGTAACAAGGATTGGAAAAAAACAATTTAAAAAAGGCGCAGGGCCCTCCGACTATTTAAAAACAATTCTACCAAGGAAAAGTTAATAAACTACAAGAGAGCAGAGGAAGGTGCAAGTATTTCATCAATGAGGCCAAAAGATCATTGTGGAGGGATGATATCACCTCGATGAATCAATCTCCACCATCTTCAGAGATTTGGAGAAAAATCAAAACTTTAACAGGATCCAGAAGATATATGATGTCAATCATAAAGGTAGCAAACAATTATGAGTCTGACCCACAACGCTTGGCAAATACATTAGTCTCCTATTTTGCGAGGGCTATTTCCACTAAGTCCAATCCGCAGGAATTCCAAAACTCAAAAAGAGAAGCCGAGGAAATGAATTTACTTTCTAACATCCATGACACACCAGTACTTAAACCTAGTTCAGTTTCGAAGAATAAGATACTGCTATCAACTAACTAAACGACATTTCCAGGTCCAGATATGATCCAAAATGCGATGATAAAAAATGACCATCTTCTTTCAGACTCTACATTCTACGACTACATAACACCCTTTGGAAGACAAATAGTTACCCTGACAGCCGGAGATATGCTACCTTGATTCCATTACTAAAAACCAGGGAGAGACAGTTCTGATCGAGTCATACAGGCCAATAGCCAAGACCAATACATTAGGCAAGCTTATAGAAAAACTGATAAATGCAAGGTTAGTGTGAGAGCTAGAGTTTCGTGGAATACTCTCAAAATACCGTTGTGGGTTCAGGAGGAACAAGTTAACATTAACGAGATTGGTATGGTAACGTATGACGTACATCCAAGATCCAAGATTTATGCAGGTGAAAGAGACGTGAAAGATAATTTTCCGATTGCGAAAAGGCTTAGAGTCCACAGTCACTCGGGCTATTCCCCTCCGAATTCTGTGGGACTGAACCGATTTACTTGAAATTTGGTGAGTTAATTTGGGTGCCAATAGCTTGCCACTAAGGTCCCCTGATCTTTCAGACTTTTTTCTCTGGGGAGTATTAAAAGAAGTATACAATCATTCTTCTCAGAATTTAGAACAATTAATGGTTCAATTATCTAATAATTTAAAAAGAATTCGAACCATTAAAGCTGAAGATTTTCTGGTGAAGCAAGCCACTGAGGACAAGGAGACCAAACGCATAATTTGAAGCTCTACAACTTTAGTTATTTGTCTTTTTCTTTTGGAATGACCAATTTTGATTTACAGGCGAGTAAAACTGAGCATAACACACAATGGTAATATTTTTTAAAAACTACTCTTCTAAATTTAATGTTTAAAAACGCAATCGACGCAGAATTTAATGATCTTTTTGGTAAGAACACCATTTTTTGTTATAAGCCAAAAACTGAGAAAAGTGCCGAAAGTTCGCAGTTTTTTGGCTCTCAAAAGATTAGCTCACCTCAGAAACCGTCCCAAACTTACATTAATCATATTTCGGATGCCATAAGTGGATTAAAACTATTTCCAGCTTTGTCTGAATAATTGCCCCCAAAAGTCTAATTTTACTGAGCTAGTATTAAAAAAGGTGATAAACATATAGAACATTTAACCATTGTTAACTCTGTACCATGAGTGTCGAAAAGATTACACACAAAAAAAAATCCACGAACATGAACAAAGTTTTCTACTACATAGAAAATCACGACGATTGTCATTTCACGTTGGCGGAGCTAAGGATTTGTTTGGAGATCATGCTCCTACCAATGCAACAATGCAACCAAAATTGATTGAAAAGTATAGGTAAAAACACACGGGAATGAAAACTAGCGGATAGTTTTTACTATAGGTATAGTAAACTAGCATACATATCCACATGAGCTCTAGTTTTAGTCAGCTATACGAATAATTTACCATCCTATACGCTATACAGAAATATTACTCTACATGGCCACACGAGAAGGAATCAAAATTATACTTGTTGTAATTTTAAATTTAGTGGAATTTAATTGCTGATTGAAATGTTAGTGAAAAAAAAGGTTGCCGCTTGTCTTGTAGTTATTTTAAACGACAAAAGAATGGAGGCAAGCAAGAAGAAAGAAAAGGTCTGTTTGGACAAAACAATGGATTAAGCGTCGTGATACTGAAGAAAATTTGTTGTACGAACTTCGTAAAGAGGACGAAAATTGTCATCGCAATTTTGTTTAAATAAATGCTGAGGACTTTGACTATTTATTGGAAAAAGTTAGGCCTCTAATTAAAATTTTTATGCAAATTTCATCCCGCGACCAAACGACTTTTCCTTAATTGTTTTTACATTTTCTTTTGTATTACGTTGCATTATTAGTTAAGTTGTATTCTAATGTATTATTATGTAATTATTATATACTTTATAATTGCTGCAAAAAACTAAAAGTAAAATCCCAAAACAGAACAATAAAATTATATTATTTATAACCTTCACTTTTGTTGTTTTAATGAATGCCTGAATAAACTCCAATAGTTCACCTTCTTGCCGCTAGAAAAACTGCTAGAGCTATCAGCTATACGCTATCCTTTCTTGTTGGTATATCTGCAAGTCTTCGTATAGTCTATAATAAAGGTGGTCACACGGGGATAGTTTTCTACTATACTATAGCTAAAAAAAACTAGCCTATAGTTCAACTATACGAATAGTTTGGACTATACAAATCGGTTACACAGCTATAGTCACACTATAGCAAAACTATACGCTAGTTTTCTACCCCGTGTGTTTTTACCTTATGGCAAGAATATTTTTATTACAACGAAACCAAAATAAAATTACAATAATTTGCTTTCGCGATACTCAAGCTACTATTCTTTCAAATGCTAGATACGAAAATAAAAACGTCTACGAATAGTTGAAGCTACTACAGCAATTATAATAGAAGACATAAGCAGTATAAGTCCTCCTCCGGGTGAAATGTACTCATGCCGAAATACCTTAACATGCCGAAATACCTTAAAGTATTAATTAACTAAATGATGCAACTATTACTTGAATATAAAACTGAGAATAAATATGTATTAAGATTATTTCATACACCAAACTATAATTAGAACAAGTAACAGTCAAGTCATGTCAATGTTGTCCAGGTTGGTGAAGTGTTTTTTCCAACACAAAGTCTGCAATTTTTGATCGAAGGAATAATTATTAATTTTATATCATAAATTTGAAGGTTAAGTGCGCGGGCTTAACATACGTTATTAAGTCTGCAGTGAGACCAGAATGAGTGCTAGTGATTCACAAATTAAAAGTAGCGACGAAGACGTACTAAAATTACTTGAGTGGTTGAAACCTCACAATCCATTTCCAGAAACGAAGCAAATAGTGCCTAGGCAACTGGAATTATCGGTCGTGACGAAATAAAATTTCACAATGCACGTAATATTGGTATTCATTCAATGAATAATATAATCGGACAGACATATTTGGTAACATGAAAAAACGATCTTAAGCAGTTCTTACACTTCTATGCGTAAATAGTTCGGTCAAAGGCCATAATAGTAAAGTTGCCAGTGATCCGTAATAACTCTTCCAGAGAATCAGACTATTTAAAAAAATTGATAAACATCTTTGTGATTATTTGCATTCCGATTCGAGTAGTTGAGTCATATAATACCTCACTCTTTGACAATTGTGGCTTACATAGAACACAAAAGTCTGAACTATATCAACGTCTTCAACCTGTGAATGTTCATATTAATTCAGAGAGAGATCATAGTCATTGATGGGGGATTTCTCCTGCACTGAGTCTTTCCGCAACAAAATGAAGTTTCCAACGGTGTTTTATACAGATATGTAGCTTAAATAAAAAAACTTGTCCGAGCTAACGTGGTTGCTGTGGTCGATGGCTATGACGACGATTGAAAAAACATCAAGGCATTGGAGAAACGAAGAATAGTTTCCGGAACCATGGAAGTTAGTTTCGACTAAAATACGCAAGTATCTCAGGATAAGTTCCCATCTAATAAGAGTAACTAAATAAATAAATAAAAATAATTGCAATGCTCATGGAAACATTTAAATAGTCAACATTTTTTAAACAAGCTCGCGATGATGCAGATGTTTTAATTATTGAAACTGCACTGGAAGAATCAATTGTTAACACCACTGTTGTAGTTGGCGAAGACAGATCTTTTTGTCCTTTTTGACTCATGGGACGTTGTCATCATTAATAACAACAAATATTGTTTATGAAACCAGGCAAAGAAATATGAACACCGAATTCTACGATCATTCAAGTTTGGACAAATATCCTAATTAAAAAAAATATATTTTATTTCTACATGCAGATGTTATACCACACCTGCTCTGATCAATAAAGGAAAGCGCAATGCTATTAAGATATTTGACTAACGTTCTGATTTAAATATCTCTGTAGATATTTCTCAAGAAGAAAATTCCTCTGTAGAACGTATATTTGAAAATGGAGTACGCACACTTTTGGCAATGTATGGAGCTCTTAAGTCAGAGAATTCACTTGACAATCATCTATACTTAAGTATGTATAGCAAGTCAAATAGATTCAACAGAGCTGTATATTTCCATCTCTGCCACCTATGACTTCAGCCGCTCAACAACATCGCTACCGTGTCTATTGTCAAGTCCAAACCTGGTTGGGTGAGGATGTATAACCTTACAACACAATGTAGAACCTTACAACTTGTGTAAAAGTTTGCGGTGCAAGCTGTAACATTGATGAAGTCAGTTCATTTGATATGCAGCTTACCAATAAAGTGAAGACGAAAAACACACGACGACGACTTACAAAGAACAGGACAATGCATTGCAAACACAAGATATTAACGAAGAACAGGACAATGCATTGCAAACACAAGATATTAAGGAAGAACAGGACAATGCATTGCAAACACAAGATATTAACGAAGAACACGACAATGCATTGCAAACACAAGATATTAACGAAGAACACGACAATGCATTGCAAACACAAAATATTAATGAAGAACAGGACAACGAAATGAAAATGCAATATTTCCACGACGACTTAGAAGGGACCTAAAATTGTAATTTTTAGCCACTTAGAAAAGGCATCAACAACAAGTAGCCACGTTATGCCTGAAACTTCTGCAAAGTCGATATGTATCCTTACCCATGGTTTATAAGTGAAAGTCCACGAAAACAATGGGTCCTCTTTCTAAGCTGGTCTTTTTAGCTGACAACCTTGACACCGTCCTTTAAACCTTTCCACGTCTGAGTAGAGCCCTGGCCACAAATCACAAATCATTTTTATTATTCATAACTGAATAGAATTAAAACAGCAAAGGCAGAAAAAATTTCACGTCCAAAGAGCAAGAAATGGATATCCAGAGAGGCATAAACATGAAACAAGTCATAGTAATGACTGAACGGATGACGGAGTGGGAGATGTTTCAGTGGTTCCAAGGTAAGTAAAATTATATGTTTTCTTAAATATATATATATATTTATATTTCAGAAATTGGAGCAATAAAAAAAGGGTTAAAATGCGAATGCGGGCATGAGATGAAAATAAGGTCCCCCAATACAAGGCCGAAGAAACGGATCATGGATTTGTATTATAATAAGTGTAGTAAATCTGCAGGCGGATTTACTGGCACGTTTTTTGAGAAGTCAAAGCAGTCCCTTAAAGAAGTATTCATCACGAGCTACATGTGGTCCAGGGGTGACTACAAGCAGGATGATTACAAGCATGAACTCAAACGTGAACTCAAACAATGGAACCACATTATCGAGTAAAACCATCGTTGATTGTGCAATTTCTTCTGGTAATATTACTGATATTAATGGGGGTTAAAAATATAAAATAAAATTTATATTAGTAATAGAAAAAAAGTATAAAAATTAAAAATTATTTCACAGAGATGAGGGTGCAGTGCACCAAATCAAACTGGAAAGACCCGGATTGGTTATTGAAATTGATGAGACCGTCGTAACCAAGAGGAAATACAATAGAGGAAGATGTGTAAGTAAACGTTAAAGAAATTAAATTTAAAAAATATATTTAAGTAGGTATATAATGGTTTTTGCTTTTCAAGTGGCAGAGCAATGGTATCTTGGTGGCATAGAAAGAGGAAGTGGAAGGGCCATCATAACTCCGGTCCAGCGAAGGAATGCTGACACACTCTTATCTGTGTTGAGGGAGGACGTTATGCCAGGTTCCACTATAATATCTGATGGATGAGCTGCCTACGGTGGGATTCAAAAGTTGCCAGATAAGAACAACAAGATAATGTTAATTACTCCGAGAAATTTTACTATGAAAAAGGTTAAATAATACCTTTAATGGATTAGTAATTGTAATTATTGTTACAGGATGGTATAACCATTTTGTTGTTAACCATTCGGAAAATTTAGTAGATCCCACCACAGGAGCTCACACGCAAACCATCGAGGGGACCTGGCAGAAATTCAAACAGCCACACAACAGGGATTATGGTAACACTTTTTAGTTCATGCATAAGCGATCTTTGGAGAAGAAAATTTAAAGGGGACACTTCTTTCTTTCTTAGGGAAGAAATTTGTATATTATGAAAAATAATAATTTATATTAGGTAGTATATATTAGGAAAAAGAAGAAGAGTAATGAAGTCTTTTAGGTTCAAAGGTACTTTTTTACTTTAGCCCCCCACCCCCCATATCTCTTTGTGTTAAGAGTAGCATGTTATATTCTATAAAGAGCATGTTATATTAATAAAGAGTAGCNTATTAATTAATTAATGCGCTAATAGCCGAAGTTGTTAAGGCGCAAAAAAAAAAAAAAATTAATTAAACGTTGCTGCCATTAAAGCATTTTGTTCTAGTAGTTGATTTTCTCCTTTTGGTCATCTAGAATTCCAAGAGGTTCTAAAGGCACTACTAAATTTTCATCTGTTGGCGGAACAATCTCTCCATTAGGGAAGGCAATATTATGCAAACGCTATTTCAATTGTGTTCCTAGTTTTTATATGGCTCCTATTATGCCGTTCTTCTGCTCTTTTAGATGGGTTTAATAAGCGAGTTAGTAACTAATTTTAGCATGGATAACTGATATCGCCCAGCAATAAAACAATCCGGAAAGTGGTCTATTTTAAAATCAGCAGGCTTGTGAGTAAAACGTACCAAAGTAACGTAATTTCAGTTATAAGTAACTATGCGTTGGATATTGCTTATACATCTGCAAACTCTTGACTTATGAATATTTATTAGACAGCCAACCACTGATTAAAAACTTGAAAAATCTGATACAATTGATTTGAAATAAGAAAAATGGAAAAAAAAAAAAACAAAACAATACTTGAAGATATAGGTGTAAATAAATGTATATTCGTGCGCACATGGAAGAGAAACAAATAGGTGCAGCAGGTTAAAACTTATATGGAACCAACGATGAGCTAATTATAGCCTAACATATTTCAATAAAACGATTTGAATTAAGAGTAGTTTTTAAGATATTTTGTTTCGCAAAAATTGAGCGACAAGACAAACAGACCGACACGGAACCAAAACTGTTCCCTGATGTTTGGAATAGATTTCTGTCTTGGAATTTTCGAAATCAGAGGTATAAAAAAAATCATTCTTCTGGACAATCACATAGCTCCCGTTACATTCGGTAAGCTCGGAAGCAAAATTCAGCCGAAGAGAAATATACACACCAATAAATTCATACCAGACATATTCAGGTTTAAGAAAGAAAAGTAATAAAGAACTGCAAATTGTAATCAGATTATATTTTCACTACTCTTGAATTACCTCGTGAATTACGAAAAGACTATCACAACTTTTAAATTCTTCATTAATCACACCCGAAAAGAGTCATAAAAGAAGCTTATATCAGCGCTAATTTATATCGAGTCACTGCTTGTTACAGAAAATATCCATTCAACAAATCCATTTACTAAGACCAAATAAACTATTTAAGAAATTTTATTTATTTATTTAAAATAGTATTTACAGCAAAGAAAACTAGGGCCAAAGTACGGCTACCATAAATCTATAATCTTAGAAATGGTGAAGACGTGTAAGTACGAGGGAGAGGAATGTAGGAAGCAAGCTGAGACTATGTGAACACGACGTAGATCAGACTAGCACTGAAGTCTGGACTGGACCTACCTAGGGTCTATAGGCTTGGAAGGTAAGATAGTTGTGGAGGGGAAGGCCAAGTAAGCGGAGTGGGGGGTCCTTAGTCTCTAGCTACCAGCTCTACATCCCTACTGCACTGACTATGCGCTACATTTTAACTCTTTATCTGCATCACAACTATTATATCTATTTATAAAATCATAGATTTAGTTGTTTATTTAGCATAATTGAATATTTGTTGGGTACTTTCTATTTCATACATTACGATAACCAAAACCGTCATTAAAGTAAAACAAATAATATAAAAGTTGAAACCAAAATCATTAATGTATGCGAAACATGAAACGAAGAGAATATGTACTACACTAATTCGCAGACTTTTTTTTTTGTTAACTTTAAATACATAATTATAATTATTCATTGAAATTTGAACTATCTAGGTAGTCCGAAATCGGGATAAAAATATTGTTTTTACCTAAAAAAAAAAAATACTTCTTGCATACGAGTCCGCAAGACAGTGAGACATTTTCATGTCTTCGCTCTGCGTAAGCTACCGACATGAAATAATGGTCCCAGGTTCGCTACGCGGTGTTAGAGGAAATGTCCACCAGCCCACTCATCACTGTAATATACGAGTATTTGCGTAGAAAATTATAAAATCTAGAACATACTCTATTTTAATTGAAGGTGGTTGGTTTGATTTTTGCAAAATAACTATTGTTTTTAAATTAAATAATATGTTAAATATATTCAAAAACATTATATTAATATAATTGGCAATATGAATTATGTATTAATAATAATGTAGTGCATAAAATGGAATATGCTTTAAAATATCACATAAAAGCGATCTAATTATTATTAATTTCGCAAAAGATAAATTAGTTATCTTTAAGATGAGTCTTTATGTTGGTTCATAATAATTAAAGAGAACTAGAAAAGAGTGCGTGTTTAAAGATGTAGTCTGCAAATGTAGTAGTAGAAGTAGACTCCCGAGTAAGTAGTAGAAGGGCGGACCTGATGATTCCCGAGCGAGATTCGACTGAGAAGCGAGGTAGGGTAAGGATGGTGCACTATAGTCCTAGGCCTAGGTGGTAGGGGTATGCCGATAGAGGGCAGAGAGTTCACAGCACACCTATAAATAAAAATTATTTTATTTTTATTTTAGTAAATTTAAATTAATTTTTATTCTCATAAATGTTAAGAGCTAAACAGATATGCACGCGATCTTGTGACGTCATACTATTTACTAAGACGGAAAGTGGACAGTTACGGAATACAAATCTATCAACACCCATCAACACAACTACAGAAGAGGATCAAGCTGTTTTTCCAGTAGAATTCCTCAATTCATTGGAGCCTGCTGTAATGCCACAGCATATATTGACGTTGAAAGTTGTCTCTCCAATACTGCTCCTTCGGAATCTCAACACTCCAAAGTTGCTAAAGTGTTCCTATAGATAGAATTTTTTTGTTGTAACGCGAGTATATTAACTTGCGGAGCAAAATGATTTTTTAATAGCTGTATCAGCTCTGCATATTTTACTATCAGGTGACCAAAGATTCGAAAATATTTACGTCATAGACAATTTATTAAGACCATAACTTTAGAGCTTCATCTGCTTCATTCAGTATCTGTACCAGTAAGTTTTACCAATTTAAAATAATTTTCTAGTCGTTACGTATAGTTCTCAAAACATTCAACTGATTCGTCATATGTCTCAAACTGTATTGATTAAGTTTTCAATTGTTCTTTAATAGATTTGATGGTTATCTTGAGCTGTAGGCTGCTGAAGTGATGCAACTACGCTAGTTAAAGCTCCGATCAACGAGATGAGTTGTTCTGCCAAGTTTTTTTTATCCTCATTACCAACTTAGTTACGTATCAATAACATTAAAATACATATATTAAAACGTTTTGCTATTAGCATAGTAAAAACTAAACTGATTTATTTTTGAGTCACAACAGAACATTTGACATTTCGTTGCCATAGTAACAATAGATAATTGAAAAATAGTAAATTAATAAACAAAAGACAAAATATTCATCCACTCGCGTTCCGCTAATAATTAGCTTTATTTATTTTAAGCTTTGTAATTTTTATTTAATTAGCTTTAGTCGCGTTTACACAGCAGTTTGCAACTATTACTTTGTTTGCAACATTTGGAAACATTTTAGTTTGAAAAAAAAAAGTTGTAAACAAGCTTTGCGTCTTTAAAGTAATAAATGTTTCAAACATTTTATTGGGTAAATAAAAAGTTTGGAAACATTTTTTTTTAAATATTTTATTTGGATGGCTACTGTTATTGTTAGATGGTAGTTAGTGAGCGGAAGACGTAATTATACCTGCAAGTACATGTTATATTTTGATCAAGAAGATACTGGATAAGACAGTCACTTCGAGCAAGAACTAGATATAGTGGCACTTATGGAAGATCTGAACAAGGATGATATTGATCGACTGTCAGGAGAATTACGGACAGATGGTAGTTTCAAAGACTTTTTGAGAATGGCAAGCAGTGACTTTGAACATTTGATGCTTCAAGTAGGACCGAAAATTGCTAAGAGCGACACAAATTGGCGATCAGATATTCCCGTTAAAGAAAATCTGGCATTGACAATGGGATTTTTAGCCAATGGGAGACTCTTATGCAAGTTTTAGTTATTTATTTAAAATCTCCAAAAGTGCTGTATCGGGGTTTGTCCTACAAGTGTGCGAGGCTTTGACATATGTGCTAAACAATATACCCTGCTAAACAATACATGGCAATATTGTCCTTTATACTTTCTTGTAATAATGGAAAGTATTATGACGCCGCGAAAATTCGATTTTTGGTGTTTCGAGGTCCTCTGAATCCAAATAAAAATGGTTTTTAGGGTTTTTCGCTTTCCTAGAAAAGAAAGAAAATAAATGTTATATACAAGTTAAAATTTTTTCCCAAAATAACCTTTCAAAATTATAATAGCGCAAACTGTTTACTGACAAACCCGGAATTGAATAATTTATTTAAAATGTTTATCCCAAATTCGATAATTTTTTTTAAAAAAAAGGAGTAGTAATACGTGACATTGAAAAATCGACCTCAGAAAACGAAATAATTGTAAATTTATATTTCCAAAATTCACTAAATACAGGGTCCGGCAGTGAAACGGGAATATTTCAAAAAACTCTCAAAGTCTTAATTATTAATATTTATTAAATTTTTTTACTCTAATTTAATCTAAATTAGTGGAAATTAATGAGGATATATGAAAATGTTCATTTTTTGAAAACTATACTTGTAAGATGGCGTTATTTCTAAACACATTCTTGAAGTATTTCGGTGAAGGATCCCATGTCTCTGCGTAGCATATCTAATGGAATGTTGTTAATCTCCTGTTGGATTCGCTCCTTCAGTTCGTCCCCAGTTCTGGGTGGGTTTGATTAAAAAACCTTTAGCTTTAAATAACACCACAGAAAAAAGTCAGGAGCCGTCAAGTCTGGTGAACAGGCAGGCCAAGGAATATCGCCATTCAACGAAGGACGCCATATTACAAATATTGTTTTCAAAAAATGAACATTTTCATATATTCTCATTAATTTCCACTAATTTAGGTTAAATTAGTGTAAAAAAATGCAATAAATATTAATAATTAAGACTTTGAGAGTTTTTTTAAATATTCCCGTTTCACTGCCGGACCCTGTATTAAAATATGTAATGTTAAGAGAATTCACAGACAAATTTATGATAACGGAACATCAAAATTAATTCCTACAAAATCCGTATTTATTACAATCAGAGGCTCGGTTATACCTCAATATGGATACTTATATAATGTAAGATGCCCAATAGAAAATTACATACCTAGAGTTATACAATGTCTAAATTGCTTAAGATAAGGTGCAACAAATATTCAAGCTGTGAAACATGCGGTAAAAATAATTCAACCCATGGTTTCGATTCTAACAACAAAGTAAATCCTTGTCCTTTAAAAGACACGCCGATCTGTATATTTTGTAAAACAAATCATAAAAGCACCGACAGACAAAAATGTAAAGAATATTCACTTCAGAAATCTATTAAAACAAACTATGGTAAAAGAAAACATATCATTTGGAGAAGCGAAATATAAAATCAACAAATCAAAATCATACTCCTCAATTGCAAACAGTAATCAAACTCCTAAAGTTTTACTCAAAGATACAAGCTTTAACATTCCAATCAATAACCAAAACTAAGAAACACGAAAATATTTATACAAAACTATAACAAAGCCAATAGCCCACAAAAAAGCCAAAATTATTACACCCGAGTTATTTTATGACATCCCAGTAGTCTCAATACAAATCCCTGGAGGTCTATTAGGAAACAAAACGAAGACAAACAACCAAAAGGACGAAATTATGAATGCAAATACCATTTCAACCATGATAACTGAAATTGTTAAAGCTATTATTAAAGAACTAAATATTAATACAAATTTTAATCTGGAAGCAATTATTTCACAAAATATATCATCAAAATTAAACAATTTTATGATTGAACAAAAATAATAAACAAAATAAAACTTTCACATTCCTACAATGGAACGCTAGATCTGCTTATAATATAAAACTTAAATTGAATACCTTTTATATCATTATAATATCGATATTGCCTGTATCTCTAAAACGTGGTACAAAGAAAATGAAACTATCCATTTTAAAGGCTATAATATTATTAGAAAAGACCGTAATGACAACAAACGAGGTGGAGGTGTTGTCATTTTAATCAAATCCAACATTCCTTTTTTTAAATTATAATACAATAAACATCGGAATTACACCAATAGGATTAACGACTAACTTCAAAAATAACAAATTACAAATCCTTTCAATTTACAATAACCCAGAAAATGATATATCCACCCAACAATGGTCTAATTTACTATCTTCTTCATCCCCACCATTCAACAATTTTAGGCTATTTCAATCTCACGTTGCCTTTGGTTCTTTTTATACAGATTCGAAAGGAAAACAATTCATAAAAGCACTCGATGAAAATAATACAAAATTTATAAACTCTGATTCCCCAACACTTATTCCTAGAATTAATCAAACAAATATATCGGCAATTGATCTATCAATAATCTCAAACGACATAGCCATAGAATTCGATTGGCATGTCCTAAACAATGCATACTGTTCTAACCATCCGATTATAATTCAAACAATAGCAACATTCTTTAAATCAATTTATAGATTCCCATCGAGACGATGGGATATTGACAAAGCAGACTGGAAAAAATTTTCAAACAAAATGAACGATTATAGCAATGAAAAAATCCTAACAAACACTGAAATTACATATGAGAATTTAATCGATGATGTAATTATCGCTAGTAAATTCTCAATTCCTGAAATCAAACAACGAAAAATATGGTCTACCCCACACCCAAATATTTTTCATTGGTGGGACTCCGAATGTGACGAAACCAAACAGAAAACCCAATCTTGTTGTAATAATTTCTAAGAAAATCCAAGTATTCAAAACTCTTTAATATACAAAAAAAACAACATACAAAATTTAGGCGATTAATCAAACAAAACAAAAAAAGGCTGGCAAAATTTTTGTAACAACATTAATTTATCTGAAAATAACCCGTCAAATGTTTGGCAAACACTGTATGTCATACAGTCTATCTTAGTACTAGCTGTATTAGATACTGAAACACATTATTAATTAATTAAACATTAAATAATTTAATTAATTGAAAGAATTATTTTAAAATAATTGAAAGAATTAATCATGCCGATCAAAAGGTTTAGAAATAAACAAATAATGAAGATATTTCTAAAGAGTTAGAAGAGCTTGAAATAAAACGAACAAAATTGATGATCGAATTAGAGTATCACCAGTCCTGTTGACTGGTGATCTGATTGATGATCGATGATTGATTGGTGGACTTGATATCATCATAGATCTGCCCCAAAAACACGGGCAACATAAAAGGTGTAAGTTCTCCTGCTCCTACTACGAGCAGTGTTCAGGGCAAATCCGGAAAAGTCCTATTACATAAAGTCCAAGTTCGAGACAAATCCGGATCCTTGAATCTGACAAGTTGGGAAAAACAGTTCTGTTTTAGCGTAGAAGATGTGGTTGAGGTACAAAATTTAAAAATTAAGAGATTTCGGGGAGGTGTAGAAGGCATGGTGATACCCGATACCATTATTAATATAAATCCTGCAGATAATAACGACCTTTTGGAGAGGTATCACACCCATGAATTCGACTCATCAATAGATATTTCCTCGCAAAATTCAAACTTCGACACTTCATTTTCTTCAATCAAAAGGTTTAGAAATAAACAAATAATAGAAGATATTTCTAACGAGTTAGAAGAGCTTGAAAGAAAACGAACAAAATTGATGATCGAATTAGAATATCACCAGTCCTGTTGACCCCTGTCATCCAGGGGTCAACAGGGCACTGTTGGCCAGCCGTGATGTCAGAGTATATAGACAAACGCTCTAACCAATAATGGTTTATTAGGAGATGTTAGAGTGTATGTCATACAGTCTATCTTAGTACTAGCTGTATTAGATACTTTAACACATTATTATTAAAACTTATAAATACCTGTCACATGTATAATAAAAACTTTTTTTTTTTAGATATAATAAAGAAAACCAGATTGTCCTGGGGGCAGCTATCTACTGTGGAAGGCGCTACAGACAATATCGAGTGTATTGTAAAATACACCGATATTGTCAACCTTAAGGACAAGCAAAGTGGCAATATTCGGGCTGTATGCGTCGCGGAACAAACATCTCGGAAAGTGGTCACAAAATCTGGAGAGGTCTCACTGCACAAAGTACGTCTTAGGGACCAATCCGGATCAATGAACCTGGTGAGCTGGGGCAAACCTTTTCAATTCAGGCCCAGCGATATCCTCGAAATTTCGCAACTCAAAATTAAATCTTTTAGAGGGGGTACTGAGGGTACGGTGGTCTCCGAAACGGAGATCAAGATCGTAACATCTGACATTGACCCTCTACTCACCTGGTATATCCTAAATTGTAACGAGGATTCAGTGAATATTTCCCAGCAATCCTCGTCCACCACTCAAACTTCAAAATTAAAAAGAACGAGAGACGAGAATATTATCAAAGCCATTAAAAAAGATTTAGAAGAGTTGGAGCTAAAAAAAAAAAACCCGGCTGTTGATAGAGCTCGAATATCACGAGTCTCTACTAACCGAAAATAATAATAGTTCTCAATAAATTGTCTGAATGAAGGAATGAATGAATGACATCCTTTTATTGTCAGGTTTCTGGTTTGGATTTGTTTTTTCTTTTTGTAATTTAAATAAGTATCATTCGATCACCATACTTGGTAGATCTATAAACAGAAGAGATACAAAAATGTAAAATGTAATCATAGAAAAGATAAGAATAACCACTAAAAAGTTTCACTTTTTTTTAGGAACGCGGATGTGTGACGCGGAAGAGTTACGATTTTTTTTTTTTTTTTGCGGTATTTTATATTTCTATGCTACCTCTTTTCGTCCCTTGCTCATTAGTTAACCATTATGCCCAAATCTGGTACTATTAGCGTGTTTAGTAATTGGCGCCCACATCTTCTGAAAAAGTGGTGTCGTTGGAGGTTCCATATGAATTGCCTGAAAAGTATCCCACAAAACCACGCTAACTTCTTCGATAATTTTAGCAACTATAGTTAAAACTTGAAACAAAAGATATTATACTTATTTTTTTAAAAAATGCTCTCAGACAAATGAGAAATCCAAACGACTCAAAAAATTTCAAATGGATTTTTAACAACTTTTATTCACTTTAGAGAAAGAAGTAAAGCGGGGCTGGAAAAACCTGAGACATGAATTCGGAAAGCAATTTAAAAAATCCCGTCAAGTACTTGCCAGCAAGTTAAAAAAAAAGGGTTTCTTCGGTCATAAGAATTAATTATAATTATTATCATATATTTTTTGATATTGACAAAGCAGACTG
>KZ652139.1:202671-212734 GCA_001010745.2 Gerris buenoi
CGCAGATCGCAGAAATTTGGAGTGTTAAAGTTCGCAATAGGTTTTCTGTTTTTGGGCAAAAAAGTTTAACTTACATACCAAATTTCATGTCTATAGCTTCAGTAGGTCGGGAGATATAATCCAAGATGCGACGGACGGACGGACAGACGCACTACCAAAAGCATAAGGGTTTCTAGGACGACCTCGAAACCCTAAAAAGTAAACAAAGCAGTCATTCAGGTAGTGCTGCGCAAGATGAACTTCAAAATGATTGGTGGTACTTTAATGTTTTGTGTTTTTGTCCGATCAATTTACTCCGAGAAAATGCTGCCAATATTTGACAAAATGAAGAAAATGTCTCCCTACACGATAATTTAAGCCACTGTAATTCAAAATGACTGGCGGTACTTTAATGTGGTATTGTTTTTGACCGATCAATTTATTCCAAGAAAATGGTAATCTACAATTGACAACAGATGAAAATAATGTCTTCTTACACAACATTGACTCCGATAATAATGAAGAATCAGTTCAACACATGCTCCTTTGAGTGAGTGATAACAGTATACTACTTCCTAATGCTAGGTCTTCTCAATCTCTTCCAGCATGTAGCAAATCCGTTAACATCCTCTTCGGTCGTGGATTACCCAGAGACTGTTTCACGTAAAGGATATAAAAAAACGCAATACCCTCAAATGACAATCGGAAAACAACTTGTTTAGCTGGAAAGAGAAAAACTTGAATTGAAAAAATACAAAAATGTGATTGATCCAAACGACGAAGATGTAGTATTTATCTCTTTGTTGCTTCACGTAAAAAAACTAGACCCAAGAAACAAAATGAAGTTTATAATGAAAACCCAGCAACTACTCTATAATATAAGCCCCCCCCCCCCCCCAATAACATAAAGGTAATAATATGTTACCGCCAAATATCTGTTATTTACCTTTATTTAAAACCACCAGCTCCTTTTTAGGTAATGATCATCATATCAGATGAAATTCATGAGTGACAGATCGTAGGAAGACAGAGCACTTATTATTTATTAAATGTAAAAGATCAAAAAGGTTAGTTGTGAGAGTAGCTGTAGTTTTTGTAGGGTAGTCACTCTAGCGACAATTGTTTTAAAGCCATGAGAATTTCTAAAGAACAGTTAGATATAATACATTCAAGAAAAAAGGCATGTTTCCTATGTTTAAAATTACCTGATAGAAAAGTGCAATGTAAGACATCTCTAAGTTGTATTATCTGTCAGCAGCTCCTGCAGGAAGACACACTCCTCAGCCCGGGGGATATGAAATGACTCGAAAGTAGATTTAGAGAAAGTTAGAGGCTAGCTAACTTGATAAAAATTACGGTAAGGTTTTCTATTCAGTAAGGCTGAGGTATGAACAGCAGGGAGGTGTATAGAGTTTTGGAGCAATCAGAGAGTGAATTTTTACTTGAAGAAGTCAACGAAAATGTTTTAGAGGTGGTGTTAAATGTAGGTAAAGCACTTAATTTGGAGCTTAGTGGTGATGATATTGATTACTGTCATAGATTAAGGAAGAATTCAAACAGGCCAACTGCAGGAATAATAGTTAAATTTGTAAAAAGGTTTGTTGACAAAGATCGTTTTCTTCTGAATCGCAAAAAGAAGGGCATACATTTTACTACTGAAAACATTGGAATCCGATTATCGGAACCAACAGCAATAATGGATAAACATGTGCCCAGATTTGTTAGGCTAAAGAAATATTCTGTTCCATTTTGGTATTCAAAAGAAAGAACAACAAAGATTTGTTAAAAAATAAACTGAGTAGGAAAAGAAAATACTCTAATGACAAGGATACAAGGATATTAGATACAGAGAACTTAAATGGTGAGTAAAGGGCAGAATACGGACTAATTACAACTCTATAAAATATACTTTATTTTGAATTTGAATTTGATATGCTCATAAGGGACGTGGACGGAACCCTATCCACTAAGTGGTATCAAAAGCCATCTAGCTCAGGGAGGGTATTGCATTTTGAATCGAGCCCCCCCCCCCACCACAAAGCTGAACTTAGCTAGAAACTTGGATAGAGGGTCATAGATCTCACCAGTGTAGAGTATGTCAATGAGGCAAGGAGTAATATCGGGAGGATGCTAAGGAAAAATGGTTACCCCCGTGGTACGATAAATTCCTTAGTGAGGAAATAGAATGTACCTCAGAAGGCCAAGTACACCTCTCGGAAGGTGGGATACTTCTTCACGAAAACACAGGATAGCGTCTCCAAAATTAAGAAGTCTAAAGTCATTTACCAGATTGGGTGTGACAGTTGGGTATATATTGGGGAGACATCGCGCTATCTTCGAGAAAAACTTCATGCTCAAAAGAACCCAATTGACAGAGTGATGAGGAATGTCACGGATCTTGCCTGCCATTGTGTAGATATTAAGCATAATGCTTGAATTAAAGCGGATGAGGTTCGCATTATTCGAACCGAGAAGAATACTCAGAAGAGACGGGTGTTAGAAATGCTTTTTGTCCTCAATAATGCTAACACAATGCACTGCAGGTCAGACGTCAATTTAATTTAAAAATCAAATTAAATTTTAATTTCATTAATTTCAAAATTACGCTTAATAATTTAAAAATAAAAAGACGATAGAAAGTCATATATTGCGCTAGTGAAAGTTCAAGTTTAAATTTCCTTTTAGAATGATTTATTCAGATTAAAACTAATTTTTGGAATGTTTTTACAATATGCTTAACTGAAGGATTTTATTTTTTTTTTAATTTGTTTCCAAAAATTTAAGCTAGTAGAACCACAAACCCATAACCAATTTCCAACACAGGAAAAACGTCTATTTTAAGCTTTATTACGACATAATAAAATTCATATGTTAGTGAACCAGTTTTTTTATTTGCAGAGGTTCGAAGGTTAAAATAATAAATAAAAACAATAACTTTGGAATTGTGTGTGTAAGAACATCTGAATTAATAAACAAACTGCTGATTTCTCTTAGTTATTCATTTGTTGGATTATTTTCATTACACAGCTGTAAAAATATCAGAAATTATTTCAGTTCTTTTTGTGCTTTTGATTTTGTGTAAAAGTTCATAATGCCTCTCATATTTACCAATGAAGAGCATAGTGACATTCATTATTATTAAGGGTTGTCCGGCTGTAACACAAGAGAAGGTGCAAGGCTATATGCAGAAGCGTTTCTACAAAGACGTCATCCACAGCGCGATGTTTTTTTCAAGAACTCACCGTACTCTTAGAGAAACAGGTTCATTTAGAATTATAAGGGATCATAAAGCATTTCATGAACCCAATGTGGTTGATGTCATTTTAAATCACTTTGACAATGATCCTTGAACAAGTGTGAGGACGGCGTCTACCGAACTTGAAATCCTTAGGGAAACGATTAGAAAGACTTTAAAATTTGATAGGAGGCATAGGTTTTATATGTGTCATGTCCAAGAACTGTTATTTATTAATAGATGCAGAGAAACGTATTGATTTCTACGAGTGGTTTGCCAATGCTGTCAGGCACGATACACATTTCTCTCAGTGGGTTTTATGGACCGACGAAGCTACATTCACTCGAAGAGGACTCTTCAACATACATAATGCCCATGTCTGAGCCCACGAGAACCCTTACGAGAAATTCTTTTCAACAGAGGTTTAAAGTTAATGTCTGGATAGGCATTATTAATAAATAATCGTCTCATTGGACCTCATCCTGCCAGACAGAGTTAACTTGTTTTTCTTGACTTCCTTCAAGAGGATTTTAATGGCTTCTCATAGGATTTACCCTTGCAAATGAGAAGAAACCTTTGGCTTCAGCTGGACCAACCTATCTACAGCAGAGCAGTGAGGCGGTGGATAAATATTAATTATCGTGAGCGGTGGATTGGCGGGGGGGGGGGTGCAGTGACATGGCCCCCTGATCTTTTACCCCTAGATTACATTTTTTAAGGTGCATTAAAGGAGGAGGTGTACAGAAATCATCTGGAAATTAGGGAAGAACTTATTGCAGCTATTGAAGCATGCAGTTAAGCCATCACTCCAGGCCATATAGGAGCAGCAACCAGATCAATGATGCAAAGGTGTGGCCGGTGCATTCAGGTTTGAGGCCATCATTTTGAAGCACTTCCTAGAATTAACTTAAAATAAAACATAGTTACATTAATGTAACTTTCTTATTGTTGAGTGTTCTTTGTTTTTGTTGATTTGGAATAGATTTTGAAGGTTTTTTTTTTTTTTTTTTTTTTTTTGTTTTCATTTAACCAGGTGTATTTAACTTTCTCATACGAAGAAGTATCGGAGAAGAAAAATCAAAGGAAACTGATACCAATTACAAGATCAAATTAATATTAATGCAATAAACAGAATATAGACTTATGGTCNGTTAGGGTCTACTATCATATCAATCTCAGAGTCAAACTGATTTTCATAATTTTCCAAAAAGCTCCGATCTACTTCAATATTATATTTTTTGTATGAAGGGGTGTTAATTAGATTACTCCAAAGCTACACACACCACAGCCGGGCGTATGGTTTCGTACATGTAATCACTCGAGTGTTCTATGTGTCTCTTTAGTTTCACTTGGACCTTTGACATTGCCGATAAAGACCTTGGTAAAACTTGGACCATTTCATTAACAGGGATGTTTATTACGCTACCTTTCATGCCTAGTTGAGGGTTCAATAAATATCGCTTAAGTGGTTTTATCTGCATAAAATTAATAAAAGGCGACACCATTCTTTTTTCAAGAGGTGATAAAGAGGCGAGGCAAGGAGGAATAGGTACAAACTTTAAACCGAACGAGGTGGAAAGGCGAGGTTTACCCTCTTTCTGTACATAATTGTTTACATGTTCTACATATCCAAGTAGATTTATAACTGACGGCACTCATAACTTGCTCTACTACTTCATTCGCAAATTTTAAATATAAATTTTCATCCTTGAATGAAACAACTGAGTGAAAGAAAAAGAGACCTTCGCAAAAGCAGCAAATAAACTGAGGTACTGTTTCTCTAGCCTTTATAAATTCTATTCCTGCTTTCCCAGCGCTAGTTATATCTTTTCTCAGCAATTCAAAGTGTTTTTCTCTGAAATCTTTCTTAATTCTCTCATTCGTAATTAATCAAGCTGACGTCCATGTCGGGTGAGAATGCTATTAGTATGGGTGCAATGCAGAATAATACTCTTTCATTGTTTCCTATATTGTCTATTATGAATTATGAGGGATGTTAGTTAATTCCAGTATTGAAGAAAAAGCCAAAGATACTGCCTCGCCATCTGAAACTGAATGCCCCGTAGCATCTCGACTAAATGAGTCCAGCATCAAATATTGTGAACTGCTCTTAAATACAGATATCATATTACAAGTTAGTACCCGTCTTTCGTGCTGTGAAAAGAAACGTATTATTTCCTCATTTAATTGGTCTAGGCGGCCCTGAAAGCAGTGACGGATCTAGGCTTTACGGCGCCCGGGGCAAGAATTTTTTCAGTCTCCCCCCCCCCGGTTTTTTCGGTGATACCCGATACCATTGGAGCTTTAAACCGTCCGATAATATAAAGTCATACTAAAGATGTGACTCTACTAAGGGCAACATACATCATACATCGAGTGAAACGTCTAGTCTTCGCAGAGTCCGACAAATCTGCACACTCACAGTTATAGCTTTGTCCCTGGCTCTTGTGGACCGTTAAAGCCTCGGCAGGAACTAGAGGGAACTGTTTCCTCACTATCTGATAATCCCTGTCTTTGTTGCCACAAATGTTGTAACTCGTTTTTTATAAGGTCACTAATTGTGAAGCTATATCATGGCCCGAGTTACAGACTGGAAAAATAATTCTGGGTTTTTTACCCACTGCTGCGTTTGGCATGAAGTCTAACCATAATATGTCGATATCACCCTTGTCTGTAAAAGTTATATATTTCAATATACCGCAAGAGCCACTTACCAAGCCATCTTTTACATCTATATTACAAGTAATCATGTACTTTATGTTCAACTTGAGCCAAATAATAGTTGGAAGACCCCCAACATGAGAAGCTTTCTTATTTTTAATTGAGTTTAAGGCTCTTAATGTTAAAGCTTGACTGACTGCTCCCACAGCAAAATCTTCTGCCACGGAGATTATGTTATAGCTCAGGGCTTAAGTCTATCTTTTTGTTATTAAGATAGGCAGTGGTAAGCAGCCTCCTGAGCAGACATTAAGTCGTCTCTCAACAATTTACTCATGCCAGCCTCAACTTTGCTGATATAATTGACAACATAGTTTGCAATTCCATATTACTTTAAAATAAATAGCAGGTCAATATTGGATTCAAACAACGCAAGAATTGTAGGATTGTATGAGTTAAATGCTACATTTAACGCGCTTCTTCTTAAAAAGACTTGTGCTCGCTTGATGGAACTCTGAATGGCCTGTATGTAGTCGTGTTCGCTAAAATTTAGTATTGTCAATATTTCACCAAATAGGGTTAACTTATCTTTTAAAAATAATGACGCCTGAAGGGCTCGTATATCATTTAGATTTATTTTTTAGTTGAGCAGTTTGTTATTGAGTGGAATTGGCTCTAAAATAGTAGTTGATCGCATGACGGGCAGTGGGAAGTTGAATCTGCAATTTTTTTGTACTTACTGCCTTTATAACAACTGTGAATAACCATAGAAAAATTTTTCTTGGGCCGACCCTCTATTCTGGAATTCGACTCTTTCGTAGCTATCTGTCAGTCGATAAGAACACAAATTCTTTTGTTCCCAATGGGCTGTTGAGCTACGTATTTGATGTAGTAATCCGTGTGTCGTCATGTTGGATTAAGTTATTGACAAATTTATCGTCTAATACCTGTCCTGCAGACACACTTGCTTTCTGTTTGCTTATTCTAAGACAGGTAATTATGTTTGATAATGAAGTTCCAATTTCTTTTTAGCCATGTATAATAATACCTAGTGGGCATCATCTCCTGTCCACCCGCCGGACTTCTGAAAGAGTTAAGTCTGCATATGATATGTTTCCAATAAGCTTAACCTTCTCCCCATAAATTTTTGTTGGAAAGGAAAGCTCTTTAATGTCCGGTTGGGTGTGCCATGCTGTGGGAGACCTTCCCTGCCCTGGTGTCATTATTTAAATGCCATTAGATACTTCATAATTTCTGCCAATCATCAATACCTCTTCTGATCCTGGCATATCATCGTCATCCAAATCATTTAAGCCATCACCCTTATATTCCTCACTTTCTTTTGTCGGGTCTTCTTTATCGTTAGGGTCTACTATCATATCAATCTCAGAGTCAAACTGATTTTCATAATTTTCCAAAAAGCTCCGATCTACTTCAATATTATATTTTTTGTATGAAGGGGTGTTAATTAGATTACTCCAAAGCTACACACACCACAGCCGGGCGTATGGTTTCGTACATGTAATCACTCGAGTGTTCTATGTGTCTCTTTAGTTTCACTTGGACCTTTGACATNCAAACTTCGACACTTCATTTTCTTCAATCAAAAGGTTTAGAAATAAACAAATAATAGAAGATATTTCTAAAGAGTTAGAAGAGCTAGAAAGAAAACGAACAAGATTGATGATCGAATTAGAATATCACCAGTCGTTGCCAGAATACATAGGTTAAGGTGATTTTGTTATTAATTTTCTTTAAAAAACTTATAGCGAATTTGCTTATAGTCCCTGTAGCTGCCGGGGTATTTTGTTTAATTTATTTTCGGTTGGAAGCTACAATAATTTATTCTTAATTTTTTTGTTTTGCAATGTCAATTTTATATAAATTTAATTTTGTGGTGCAACCTGGTTGACGAGATTTGACAGCGACGTGTTTGTTTACTTTTGAGATGTGAATTAGATGTGTTGTGTTTTGTATTAAAATAAATATTAATCTTTGTTCCACGTATCTCTTGAGTTTGAAACGCTACTCCCTTTTCTAACAGTGGAAGGCTAGAGTTAACGTTTCAAATAAGTTCTCAATACCTCTTCTGATCCTGGCATATCATCGTCATCCAAATCATTTAAGCCATCACCCTTATATTCCTCACTTTCTTTTGTCGGGTCTTCTTTATCGTTAGGGTCTACTATCATATCAATCTCAGAGTCAAACTGATTTTCATAATTTTCCAAAAAGCTCCGATCTACTTCAATATTATATTTTTTGTATGAAGGGGTGTTAATTAGATTACTCCAAAGCTACACACACCACAGCCGGGCGTATGGTTTCGTACATGTAATCACTCGAGTGTTCTATGTGTCTCTTTAGTTTCACTTGGACCTTTGACATTGCCGATAAAGACCTTGGTAAAACTTGGACCATTTCATTAACAGGGATGTTTATTACGCTACCTTTCATGCCTAGTTGAGGGTTCAATAAATATCGCTTAAGTGGTTTTATCTGCATAAAATTAATAAAAGGCGACACCATTCTTTTTTCAAGAGGTGATAAAGAGGCGAGGCAAGGAGGAATAGGTACAAACTTTAAACCGAACGAGGTGGAAAGGCGAGGTTTACCCTCTTTCTGTACATAATTGTTTACATGTTCTACATATCCAAGTAGATTTATAACTGACGGCACTCATAACTTGCTCTACTACTTCATTCGCAAATTTTAAATATAAATTTTCATCCTTGAATGAAACAACTGAGTGAAAGAAAAAGANTTGACAGCGACGTGTTTGTTTACTTTTGAGATGTGAATTAGATGTGTTGTGTTTTGTATTAAAATAAATATTAATCTTTGTTCAAACTCTTGAGTTTGAAACGCTACTCCCTTTTCTAAGCAGTGGAAGGCTAGAGTTAACGTTTCAAATAAGTTCTACAGTGATTCAATGGGTTCAACGGCTGCTGTCGAAATAAAGAACTCAACTCACATTTTCTTGATCAAGTGAAGCTTCTATTTCATATATTTTTCTGAATCATAAATAATATAATATATCATAAGGCTTACCCTTAACTTGCAGGGAGAAGGTGTGATAGCTGCCTTTCTAGGAGATATGTATAGTTACATTAAAAACAATAAGTTACATAATTTGGAGAAAATGGACTGGGGGGTGAATTTAATTTAAAAATAAAATAATCATAAGGTGAGTGGTGCTCCCAGTCTTAGATCCCCTCTTCCTCCAAAACCAGGCCCAGCACTGACTCCAATGGCGGACCATCAGAGTCGAGAAGAAGGGGGAACGCCTCGAAAACGAGAGACATGCGCACAGCGCCCCGGGTAGGCTTAAAACCCCGGTCAAAGGCAAGGTACTAGAAAAGGGAAGGCGCGGAATGCGCGGCGTCACACCATCTCCCCCTCAAGGAGGCAGCAAGGAAATTTTCCCATCAGGGAAAACAGTCTCTAACAGTGACGGATCTAGGCTTTACGGCGCCCGGGGCAAGAATTTTTTCGGTCCCCCCCCCCTTTTTTTAGCTTAGGTTTTTACGATGTGAAAAAAAGAAAGAAAAAACATCCAATTAAACCTATTAAAGAACACCGATCTACAATTGACGGTGATATTGCAATTAACACTCCACAATCGTAAATGTTTTATAGTAACCAGTCATAGTATTCATAAAGCTACCCCTCCCTCAAAACAATTATTCCCTAATTAAAAAAAAAACAACATCTTTGGAAAAATTTAAATTTAAATTATTCTTTGTCTTCTTAATAGGCCAGTCAAATAGTACACTAAAAAACAATAAAATCGCAAACAAACGGCTTGTTCTGCATTTTTGGTATGTTGTTAGGGGCACTACCAGAAGTCTATACCTAATTTTGCAGCTTATAGGTAGGCTGTTTTAGTCAATATTTGGCCTCAAACTTGAGCAACACTTTTTTTAAAAAAACATTGTCAATTTTCGAAGTGTCATATCTCTGAACCTATTGGTCATACAGAACACTGGTTGAGCTTATGCTGCTGCAAATTTACTGTACTTTAAAAATATAAAAAATGCCTAACATCGAAAAACACATAGTTTACGAGTTATATGGCAAAAACTAAAACAAGTAGGTAATTTTTTCAGTTTTTCAGCTATTACGCAGCTAGCACAGGTCTTTCGAAGCTGCAAAATTAGGTATAGACTACTGGTAGTGCCCCTAACAACA
>KZ652139.1:216105-230612 GCA_001010745.2 Gerris buenoi
GCCCCCCTGCCCCCCCCCCCCTAGATCCGTCACTGCCTGAAAGGGTACCAATGGAACTGATAAATATACAGTTTCTGAAAAAGTAGTTACATTTCTCTCGAATTCGTCTGTTGTAAGATACCGAGGAGCAGTACGGCCAAAACGTGCAGGATACAATAGAAGAGAACGGACATGTAAGTCACTCCCCAGCCTGACAATATTATCAACGGTCTCACATGTCCAACCCTCCGGAGCGGCATGTGCTCTGTGAATTCCGAAATTCTTCTGGAAATATTGCACTGTTTTGGGATAAATTGACCCCATAATAGTATAAGCTCTTTTTTTAATATTCACTAGTTTGGTTGCCTTAAAAGGGCGACCAAGTTTACACTGTTGCTTTGGCATTACTTTAGTTTTTACGTTTATATCTAAGATAGCAATACCTCAAATTAAATGTATTTAAACAATTCAATATACCTATGAATTATAGTACAATTTATATTTATATAGATAGATAATATATCATCTTTAATTGTATAGATATCTACAATAATCTAAGAAAGAAAGCATAAATCACAAGAAAATAAAAAATATTTATATATATATAATATACAAATAGGAATATTATTTTATAGAAATTATCTTAATTAAAGATGTTGACACAAAACAATAAAACCTAAACAATTAAAACCAAGATGAAAGCAAAAAATCCAAATAAACAAGCCGGGCAGATATATATCATAAAAGCGAAGGTAGAGGAATTATTAGAATGGGAGAGGAAGAAGAAGAAGTGTTGCGCTTGAAGTCTCAAGGAGCACTGAGCTCGAGATCAGGCTCTGGTCAGGGTCCTTACCTATAGTCCCACTACATCCACCTTCCCCCACTACACCCACCTTCCCCTACTACATCCAGTCCCTTCTCTACATCACTTCGGCCGCCTTCCCACTAGGCTTCCATGCTGACTCTTGCCTGCACTTTCATGGGAAAACAGCTAACAGACACACAAACACTCTTATTTATATATTAATAAGGTAATGTGTGTATAATTTCAATTAAATAATTAAAATAAAAACTAGGAGGATGGCCTCCTAATTTTAATTATTTAATTGAAATTACACACACATTATCTTATCTTATCTTATTAATATATAAATCAGAATGTTTGTCTGACTGAACAGATTTCAATGATTCTTTTTTTATCAGAAAACTTATTCTTCAGGGCATGATCTAGGCTATTATAAAACTTTTAAAAGTCATCCTTAAAGGTCTGGAAAAATGACACAGAAATTAATATTATGCCTTTTTTTTTTAATAATGTTAGGTACATACAAGAAGTTATCAGTATTAGATAAATGTTAATTTCTTACTCCATAGATATTTAATATGCCACGGAAAAGAAAATCAAATTTATCAGTTAAGAGTACAGCTGCCCAAGTCTATGAGATTACGACGAGCTAATGAAATCAATCAGCAAACAACTCATCGTAGAGAAACTGATAGAATCCGTACCTTTGTTTCAAGAGCTTCCGAAAGCAATGAAGAGAGAGAACAGCGCTGAGAACATGATAGAATCCTCACTTCTATATCGAGGGCCAACGAATCAGTTGAGGCATATTTATCAAGAATAAACCAAAATGCTCTTAGAATAGCGACCACTAGATGTAACCATCCACATTATACCTTTTTTCATAATGCAGCTATGAATTATGATGCTAATATAGATTATGCTAATCACGCATTAGTTAAACTGGGTAAAATGAGTAAACTATGTTGTTTTGTAAGGCTTTAAAATGGGATGATGAGCCTCCCGGTACATGTTGCTCCAGTGGAAAGGTTTCTCTCCAATGCATCGAAGCACCTCCTGAGCCATTATTATCTTTATTTTCAGAAAATAACGACACATCTGTCCATCTGTCTGTTTTCAGATGACCTCTTTTTTTTAATCTTTATTGTTTAACACAACTACATAATTTCATGTTATAAGTTCATGTTACATATGTTAAATGTTTTGTTGGCAATGAGTATAAGGGGGCATCTGGCATCAAACACCTCATTTAGTTTGTTACTCCCTTTTGTAATTTAAATTAATAAAATTGAAGGACTGAGCAGTGATTAATTATAACCCAATTAGTGAGTTAGTGGTACGAGCTTCTGGCTTTAAATCATAAGGTCAAGGGTTCAATTCCCGACAGATGTAAAAATTAAGAAAAAACTAGGGGAGTACCAATCTAAAGAAGATCCTGTTTCTTTTTTTCAGTTACACAAAGGAAAATGAAATAATCCTGTCATCCCAGTCAACGATGGAAGAAGATGTGTTTGAAGATGGGTTAATTTTCAAAGATCAATTTTTAAATATTAGTGATTTACCCAGGCCCGGATTTAGGAGTTGCGCGCCCCTGTGCTATCAGTAATTTGCCTCCCCCCCCGTCCCATGCAGTAACATATAATATATAACTGATACAAAAGGGAACAAGCTATGATTTAAAAATACACCATTTTGGACGTATTTCATTAAAATTATCAAATACTACACTTCTTACAGTTCTTACCATAAAACTCCTTAAAGGAAACTTTGTAAAGAATATAATTTTCGACACCCTTCCCAGCGCTGTACGACAAATCCTTGATCTTCAGCAAAATTTCAAAATTCTACGTCCTAATCACTTTACTAGTCAATCCAATAAGGTGATCTCCATCAACGCTCAATTTTAAAAGATTTTGTTGTAGAGCTAAAATTGGTGTAATTCGACTATCTACAAGATTTGCTTCAAGGAGTATCCTGGTAAAAAGCGTAGTATTTGAGAATTGTAAGGATAAACTCCCCAAAAGTGATGTTTTTTTTATGTTTTTACGAATATCTTGAAAACGAAGCTGTTCCGGATCCATGTTTATAGGAACGTTTTTGTTCAGCGTTAAATTTCCTAACAGAAACCCGAATTGATGTAGTTTCGTTCGGGGAATCCTTTTTTGTATTTGTATAAAAATTAGTTGTGATCCTGACCAAAAAATTTCACGTCTGGTAACATTCAATCTACCATCATTCAAAAACTAGTCCGTTAATCTTAAACATTAATTTTACCATTTGAAAGCTTAATAAAAACAGGATTTTTTCCTGGAATCGCCCCACTTCTAGCATCACTAAATAAAGAAACATAATAACTATATAACTGATACAAAAGGGAACAAGCTATGATTTAATAATTGGAAGATAAAAAGAACTTTTTTATATACTAAGTTTTTAAATTTTCTCTCATAAATCATACATTTGAAACTTGTCAAAATGAAGATAGCAAATATGGGACATGCCAAAACCCATAAAAAAAACTGGCTGTTTTTTCCGAACTAACTTTCCATACAGCACAATTTGCTGAAAACTAATTAAATTTTGCTGAAAGATGGATAAAAGTATTAAAATAATGCATTGTCATCGGGTTCTGAGCTATTCTAAAAGTTACAAATGTCTAGCTACTTGAGAACTTAGTTGGAAATCGATTGTAAGATTTGTACTGAACAAATAAACAAACAAACAAACAAGAAAGCAAGCTAATAAAAACGTATTTAAAAATATTATGTATACAGGGTTAATTTCGTGGTCAAATATTAAAAAATCCAAAATTTTAAAATGTGACAGGACTTAAAATATACTTAGCAGCTGATAATTTGGAAATTGTTGTAAATTGTTCCTTAGACTAATTTCTCTATCTCATTTAGTTTTTTAGATATTAGGCATTTTTGAAAATTTTCATGAAAAACTATAACAAATTAAATGAATCGATATCTCGAAAACTATTGAGAAATGGGCATAAGCTTACTCAACATTTTTGTTGCATTTGACTCATAGAACCCGCTAGTCATTTTATCGCGGGTCACACTGTATGCTGTATACATAATATTTTTTAAATCATAGCTTGTCCCATTTTGCATGAGTTATATAGCTATGTTTATGTTTCTTTATTTAGGGAAGCCAGAAGTAAGGGGATTTCACGATAAATTCCTGCTTTTCTAAACCTTTCAAATGGTATAATTAAAGTTTAAAATCAACAGACTAGTTTTTAAATTATGGTTGATTGAATGTTACCAGACGTGAATTGATTTGGTCAGGATCACAACCAATTCTTGTACAAATGCAAAAAAAGGTTACCCGAACGAAACCACAATACTTCGGGTTTCGTATAGGAAATTTGGCTTCAGTGAGGGGGCGAGATTGCGACACCGGGGGGTTTGGGGGTATGGAATACCCACCACCAAAAGGAGGGGACCGGGTAACATTTTTAAAATATAGTTGAAAGTGGACATAATTTAAAAATATTCATTTCTAGGGTGTTATATTTTACAAAGGTAATTGTTACTGCGACAAGCATAATGGAGAAACATTTTTTGATGTGTAACGAATTTGTCAAAATCGGTCTCACAGTGACTGTGGTCTGTGGTATGCAAAATTTGAAAGAAAAATGTTTTAAAAGAGGTGATGAACATATAGGGCATTTAACTAGTGTTAACGCTGTAACAGAGCATGTCAAGTGTGAGAAGTCGAAGAGTCTTACTTCATCGCAACGCAGTACTTCACGAAAAAAAGAACATTCGATTTAAAAATCTGTGATTGTTTTGTACCGTACCAGGTAGCGATGAGGTTGAAAGGAAGAAACAAATGATACACTGTGATCAAAGCAGCAGACGCACGTGGTGATCATTACGGTAAGATAGTGAAAAATCGTGTCAACTTCGAGTTTGATTTTTTGCTGCAAAAATAATTTACCACAAAACCTATTTCACGCGTTTCTTAAAAACTGCACCAGGGGGTAAAATGGGCCAACCTAGAGATGAAAAAATTTTCCACGAACATGAACAAAGTTATCTCTTACTTAGAAAATAACGACGATTGTCAATTTACGTTGGTGGCTCTGGAGGATTTGCAAGGAGATTATGGTTCTACCTATACAATATTGCAAGCTAAATTAATTGAAAATTGCGTCTGCTGCTTTGATCACGGTGTCTTTGAATGTAGATGAACTTGCATTACAAATGCCTCATCTTTTCTTTTCTTTTTTCTTTTTTTTCTTCCTCGCAACCTCATCGCTGCCTGGTACGCTAAACAATTTAAATTGAATGTTCTTTTTTTCGTGAAGGATTGCGTTGTTATAAGACTCTTCGACTTCTCATACTCGACATGATCTGTTACAGCGATAACACTAGTTAAATGCCCTATATGATCATCACCTCTTTTAAAACTTTTTTCTTTCAAATTTTGCATACCACAGTCCACAGTCACTGTGAGACCGATTTTGACAAATTCGTTACACATCAAAAAATGTTTCTCCATTATGCTTGTCGCAGTAGCAATTACCTTTGTAAAATATAACACCCTAGAAACGAATATTTTTAAATTATGTCCACACAAACTTGAAATGCTGCTCACAGGTATAGAATAACGTCCCCACCGTATAGCTGCCTCGAGGAAAAGCCAAACTTATTGGTAGTTGATACGCATTTTGCAGAAACTTCGGCGCACTTTATTACATAAACGGTTCGTTGTACGTAAAAAATGAACATAACAATTCTTGTGAGGAATTTTATATTCTTCATTTTTGATCTGATCATAAATTTGTCTCAGAGGAAACGAGATATTCACAAAAATACGAAAAAAGTCGTGCAAAAACAAACACTATGCAAGTTACAATAAGCTAGGTTTTTGGTAAACCGTTCGTTGTACGTAAAAAATGAATTAGACCTTTTCTGTAGGGAATTTAATAATCTTTAATTTTGATTTGATCCTTATTTTGTCTCCGAGCTATAGGAAGCGAGATATTCGTAAAAATACGTAAAAAGTGATACGGCGACAAATATTAAATATTCATAGATATTCTTCGCCCTATAATCCGTAAACCGTCCATTGTACGTAATAAATGAATAGAACCTTTTTTGTGGGAAATTTTGTGATCTTTAATTTTTATAACCACCTAGATTGGTGCCCGAGCCATTGGAAACGAGCTACTCACAAATAACCGAATTTGTTGACCTTTGCCCTTGAATAACTTTTAACGCGACAACGATCTCGTTGCCGATTTTGGATATGTTGTTCAGAAGGTCAAAATGAAGCGATCAAAGAAAAAAAAATTTGGCTTCTATTTTTTTGGAACAGAAAACCTAAAATGACTGGACTAAAATAAATATGTAAAACTCTTTCTAAAAGATATTTTTTTCACCTATTTTAGGTAAAAAAAGTTTCGAGGAAGTATTGAATGCCAGGTTATACCGGAAACAATCATTACAAAATCAGAAATTAGTGAACTTGAAGAATGGTATACAAATCATTCTTCTGATTCTTCTGAAGTTTAAACATGTCAAGTCAAAGCTCTGATTTTGATACTTCATCAAAAATAAGAAATGAGGAAATTCTAGAGGACATAAAAAAGATTTAATTGAAATCGATAAAAAAAAGATAAGATTGTTCCAGGAATTAAAGGAAACTGAAAGGAAGAAAATTAGGCTTACCCGTCAACTGAAGCAATATAAATAATTTTGTTAATGAGATCTTGTGTTTTTTTTTTAATAAATAAATCAATTTAAATGCAGATTATATTTAGATGATTATCATATTGAGACGTGGAAAAATAGCAATACCGCCTCCAATAGCCATAGCAGACGAGCTATTGTATTATATGTCTAAAACTACACAAGAGACAAAACATTTTTTAAACAATATTATATCACAATATATAATCAAATATTCAATTTTAAAAATTATTAACAAATTTATTTGCAATCTTAATTAATCAGTTTTTAAAGTATGATTTATTTTTTAATTTAAGAATATAAGTAAATGATCAATTAACTGCTCAGTATCTCTACATATCTACTAAGACACTTCCTTACTGCGCCTTGCGAAGCACGGGTATTTCTGCTTGTTATATCTAATTTTTAATTTATTCATCTCTCTTCTTACGTAGAAACAAGACAGGATTTTTTAACAGACATTAATTTTTTCAATAATGTCAATTTATAAAACAGGTTTGTTTGTATTAATAATATAAAAATGTAAGTTTAAAGCCCTTATATGTAAGTTACCCTGACGATGTAAATATATTTTACGAAACTGGTAAACAAGTTTTTTCTTCAGACCGTACCTCACTAACTCTGTCATATCTATAAAAGGGAAAGTTAAGTTATGGATAAGTTCCAGTAAATGCTATATGGCTGAGATGGAGTCGATCTCGAACCACTGTCGTGATGACATCGCTATCGGTAACAATTTATCAAGTCACTGAACTACGAGTTAAATACTTAAATTGACATATTAATTTGGCATTTAATTACTGATGATTTGTTTTAAACGTACACAAATGAATTGTACAATTATATAAACTTAAACTACATAAAGTTCGGCTCTGTTATCACACTTGTCGAACATCACGTTGATTTTTGTTCGTCTGAATCTAACGGATTATAATAATTCACTCCCCAGAATTACGATCAATACTAATTAAAAATTTACAAATAAAACGAAGGAAGCAATAGAGAAGCAACAATGAATTCAACAGAAAAACGGAGCGGCAAGAGCGAACCTTCTGCCGTCAGCATCCATATCCAAACCTTCTCTTCAATAAACCTGCTTATGAATTCGAATGAAAAAATAACGGCAAAATCAGGTGAAATTACTAACGAGAAGAGATCCAGGAAGGAAAATCCGAAAATCTCTCCAGAGAGTAAAAGAACTGTGGAAGAAAAACTGATTTCCCAAACAGTTGGAAACATGGCCAAAGAGGAGTTAAGGGACATGATAGTAAATATAATGGATGAAAAACTAAAAAATACAGCTACTAAACAGGACGTAGAAAATTTGGAGGAGTCGATTAATCAATTACGGGAAGAAAATAAAGCTTTGAAGAACCTACTGGAACAAATGTCAAGAGATAAGCTCATAAAAAAGCTCAACAAAAATTAAGAGATAAGAAACTAGACGACCTAATTAACCGATCACGCCGTAATAATTTGATATTTAGAAACGTAGAGGGCCGCAGCAGCGGCCCTAGTGTTTTTGGTTTACTTTTGTATTGTTTTGATTTACTTTATCTCATGGACCGGTAAAAGGCGTTTTCTTGTTTTGTGCTAAATGTCAAGAAAAATTAGTTGCGTTGAGAAATCAGACAGCAGAGGAAAACTTATTTTCCGCTCAATGGTTAACATTTATTACTTTATAGTCGTACATTGTACTAATAGCTGACCAATAAAATAAAGAATAAGGTACAAATCTAAATTTTTGGGAGCCAAAAAAATGTGAACTTTTGGCACTTATATTATTATAAGTATTTAGCTTCTCAGTATGATCTCCCAATTTTGTTCTTACGATTTTATGCATGGGAAGGGGGGGAGGAGGTGTTTCTGTGTTAGTTTTGTTCCCATTTTTTGTAAGGTCGTAATTTCCAGTTATACAAGGGTTTTGTTTAGTTTATAGTTTATATAGCGTATTCGGGTATTACTTGCATCATATATGTAGTAAAAATGTTAAAGAAGATGAGTGCAAAGGTTTCTTTACCATCAGAAGGTCGTAAAAACACGGGTCAAGTATATGGTCGGACATGACGATTGAGCAGGACCTTATGAGAGCAATATCTTCATGAGGTGGATCAAGGGGTGTCAATGATGAAACTCAAGCTAGATGGATTTTTTAATGTTTCACCCAAAATCGAGGAATTTCTTCAAGTGACTTTCACCTTGACTGATCTCAGTACGTTGATACCACGAACTCTAGGATGAAGAGGGACAATGTCTATGTACAGATAACATCATGTGTATAAGTACTGGAGTGTTGGGGGGGGGGGGGGGGGGGGGGGGGAGAGAAAGNATCAACGAAACTTCAAATCATGAAGCTCATGAAATCGGGACTACAACTCTGACAAGCTTTAAAGGCAGTAACTTTAAGACACTTCAATTGACAAGGAGAAACCAAGTAATGCCACTGCGAACTGTTCATTCAAAATCAATGATGAAACGGTCCCCGTAAAATCAGATTAAATTTTCCGAAGAATTCCTTTCCAGATGAAATCACAGCTCAAGTCATATTTTGCATTTGAATTAGCTCCATATCTGCTATCATTACAGTGGAATGCGCAAATCAGCTCTATACAATCTGTTCACACTACAGTCAATAATACAGCTCTATACAATCTGTTCACTACAGTCAATAATACTACAACTAGCGATGCCTTACCGAGTTGTGTGACATACGAACAAGCAGTTTCATCTATCCTCATCAAATACGTGATCTATGTTAAGAATCACTATGGATCCAATTGTACCATTGTATTTTATGGATACCCTGAGGGTGATAACGAAAAAAGTATGAAATAAGCAGAACGCGGCCGAAGAGCTCGTCATATGTCATTTGATGAGACTATGGCAGTAACAATGCCAAACGTTTGTTTGCTATTAAACAAACAGGAAAAAACCGTCTCATATCAATACTCTCTGATAAGTTAACAGCAGCAGGTTTTCAGGTGATGCAGGCCACTAAGGACTAGGATTCCATGATTGTCAGCACGCAACTGATTTCTAAGATGTTATCATTGTCGGGGAGGATAGACCAATAGCTCCGGCTAACTGTATAAGAGCATCCAAAACTTATCTCCCGCATCTTCCTGCAAAAACAATTTATTATTTCTGCATGCTTTCAGTGTGTGACATTATGTCTGCATTTTTCAGACAGGGCAAAAATAAATCAGTAATTTTTCTAAAAAACCTTCAAATAGTCCAGGAGATAGCGTGCAAAAAAGTGTCTGACTAACATCAAGCTAGAATTTTGTATACAAGTCAATCTTTTAGAACCTTTTAAGAATATGTGGTCGGCTAAGTTCGTCTGCGGGACATTGCTTGGCAATAGGCGTTCGAAAAAAACAAACCGGTGGAGTGCGGCCCTGTCGCACAAAAAATGGTGGACAATGTGATTTTCATGATCCTGAGTACAGAATTAGTTAGTAGACCAAAAATCAAGTTGATGTTATTTTCACATTTGATAGGTTAGTTATTCAAATATTACTAAAAATAAACGTGGTCGCCTGTCAAGAGACAAACTAACATCAACTTAATTTTTGGTCTACTAACTAATTCTGTACTCAGGATCACGAAAATCACATTGTCCACCATTTTTGGTGCTACAGGGCCGCTCTCCACCGGTTTGTTTTTTTCGAACGCCTATTGCCAAGCTATGTCCCGCAGACGAACTTAGCCGACCACATATTCTTAAAAGGCACCAAAAGATTGACTTGTATGCAAAATTCTAGCTTGATGTTAGTCAGACACTTTTTTGCACGCTATCTCCTGGACTAAAAGAAAAGTTTATGTTTTTTAGTAGTCCAACCGCCACGCCTGAACTAAAACTCGTCTACATCTATTCCAGAAGGCACTTTTAATCAAAACAATAGATCGGGAAGCACTGAATTGAGCAGGGATCACAAGAAACGCCATAAATGCGATAAAAAGTTTGTACAGGATAACTAAGTCATCCATATGGTCAAGACAGGGATTGACCCAGTCCTTTGTTTCAGGTATAGGACTGAGACAGGGATGTTTGCTTAGCCCGTTGCTTTTCCCTATTTATAAATGATGTGGTAGTATTCATAGGAGGTGTAAACATAGGTAACCGCAAAATAAATGTTCTGCTGTATGGGGATGACTTGATCATCCTAAAGAAATAGGGGAAATAGAAATAGAGGAAGGAAGACTGCCCAACACACTCGCCTATAAAGCTGTAAGAGCTAAAACCGGTTAGTACAAGGATTGGATAGTTTGGTGAGAAAATGGGTATAGAGCTCAGTCGAGAATGGGAAAATAGAGATTGCTTGGGAAAAGAAATGGTCCGGGCTTTGGAAGTGTGGAAGAAAAAGAAGGTGGTAAAACAGGAGGAGGCAATCCAAAACTCTTCATTCTATCCACTTTACTCTGGCTTACCTCCAATCCCAGTAGAATGGCATGTCGCAGCGCAAACGCGCGGGTCAAACTTTAAAAGTTGCTGGCGTAAATTTAGAAAATCCATGCTTTTCTCATGGCCAGTTATACGTGGCATTTTCAAGAGTTTCGTCTCCAACAAATCTACATGTGTTTGCTCCCCAACGCAGGACAGAAAATATTGTATATAAGTCAGTTCTCAAGTAATAGCGTATTGGTTTCTCCTTAAAATGACCAATGTATAATAATATAGCACTGACCATTTTAATTTTTAATTTTTTACGCATTCCGTCTTTAATGAAAATTAAAAACTTTCTTATTTTTTATTTTCTTAACTATTAATTTTTTTTCTTTTTGATTTTTTTTTTTTTGCGAAAAATAATGTCGATTTCTCCTCTGAAAGTAGGGGTGAATCAATCTTTAAAAGGAAGCAAGAATCCACTAAAATCTTTTGAAAGCAAACAAGGAGAAACAAAATCCTATTTTAATCTAACAATAATTGATGAAGAGGGAGCCTGTTAAAGGAGTGTGCTTCAATTCAAATCTATACAGCCAATGTGAGGAAGGCCTTTCTTACAATTTTAAGAATTTGACTTATAAATTTAACACGTAAGTTGCCACATTTAATTTATGATATCTATGCACATTCAAAATAAGTACATATCTATATACTGGGTAAATATGTCGTATCTGACCCACTTTGACTTAATAACTATAAAGAAAAAGGAATTTTAAGTCTAATGTACATTGGGACAAAGGAACATCACACTTTTGTATATAAAGCGTGATATTCCTTTGTCCCAATGTACATTAGACTAAATATCCCTTTATCGTTGAAGTTATTTAGACAAAGTGGGTGAGATACGACATATTTACCATCATCATCAATCATTAAAAATTAAAATCAAAAATCAAAAAATTAAAAATCATCAAATTAAATTCTTGGAAAGAAGCTGTTACTATCCTGACCAGTTTTTACTGTATATTTTTGGTCTACCATAATTTTTAATTATATTATTATAATCCAACTAATTTAACTTTAGACGTCCAATGCATTTCATGTCTGAGACTGGACAGGATTAAGCTATTACTAAAATTATTTTTTTCCATGCTTTACAGTGAATATTATAGTAGATACCCTTTCTTTTGTTTAGGTATAACAATGAGAATGAAATTGTCCTTGGGCAACAGTCTGCAGTGGAAGAAACTCCTAAAATACAGTGTAAAATTATGTATACAGACATCGTAGATCTGCCAGAAAAACAGACGGGAAACATAAAAGGTGTATGCTCTGCTGCTCCTACTACGAGCAGTGTTCAGGGCAAATCCGGAAAAGTCCTATTACATAAAGTCCAAGTTCGAGACAAACCGGATCCTTGAATCTCACAAGTTGGGAAAAACCGTTCTGTTTTGGCGTAGAAGATGTGGTTGAGGTACAACATTTAAAAATTAAGAGATTTCGGGGAGGTGTAGAAGGCATGGTGATACCCGATACCATTATTAATATAAATCCTGCAGATAATAACGACCTTTTGGAGAGGTATCACACCCATGAATTCGACTCATCAATAGATATTTCCTCGCAAAATTCAAACTTCGACACTTCATTTTCTTCAATCAAAAGGTTTAGAAATAAACAAATAATAGAAGATATTTCTAAAGAGTTAGAAGAGCTAGAAAGAAAAAGAACAAGATTGATGATAGAGTTAGAATATCACCAGTCGTTGCCAGAATACATAGGTTGAGGTGCTTTTGTTATAAATTTTGTTTTAAAAACTTATAGCGAATTTGCTTATAGTCCCTGTAGCTGCCGGGGTATTTTGTTTAATTTATTTTTGGTTGGAAGCTACAATAATTTATTCTTAATTTGTTTTATTTTGCAATGTCAATTTTATATCTTTCAAAAGTTAATTTCATGTGTCAAACTTTCCAAAAAAAAAGAAAAAAAGTTTTTAAGAAAATAGTTTATATATCTGTTCTGTGGTGCCAATAAAGGCATAAAGTTTTCTTTATCGGTTGATGATTATTTAGTGAATTTTGTGTGAATAAAGAATCTGTGAACTGTATAAAGAATTCGAAATTATTTAACGTGTGATTGTGAATAAGAAATATAACATACTACTCTTGCGCTACTGCTTATCAGCAGCGGGGGATGTCTGGGGACTGTCCATTCAAGTTTAAATAGTTATTCCGTTTTTTTTTTTTGTTTTTTTTTTTTTCGTCAGTTTTTGGTCATCGGCCCAATAAAGAAGGTTCTCCTTTCCTCTTCCTCATGAAGCATCGTTTAAAAAAATATATATTCTTGATCATAAGTATTCATAAGCCACTTATTAAATAAACTTATTTGTTTTAATTTGTTACATATATATTTTCTTTCAATCGCTGGAACCTGTTTTTTTTTTTTAGTTTGATTTCCTTTACTATTAAGCTTTTAAGTAATTGTGCTCTTTATTAGCATAATGAATTGAGATTAATCATCTATCGATTCATGATATATATATATATATATATATATATATAAAACTGGAGAGAGGCAGTGAAAAATACACTCTGGCGCCGGGATTGTAAGCACAGGGCTGTGTATTTTCGGTATAGCGCTCTACCAACTAAGCTACACCGGAGTTGCTCCGAAATATACGCATTACATATTTTACAATAGTATCCATTATGGAAGTACTCTGTTATAATATATTTTTTTAGGAATAGGTATATTATTTTGAAACAGCCGTATAACTCAAAACCACGCATATTTTTACTTTTCTCGGAAGAAATGTATATGGGATAACCGCAGATGGATGATCTCTACGGGAGTTAGCATCCTTATTCCATTAGAATAGAATGCACTAAAAGTATAATATTTCTTCTACCATAAACATGTATCTTGTTGAAGAACGTAATCAGTCAACCAATGAGATACTTCCTTTCATATTTTTAACAACAAATCTATTTCATTGTTTCCAATATACTAAAATTTAACGATCCTCTTCAACGGTATAAATTTCATCTTTTAAAACATGAATTTTGAAATTTTACTCTTATGTTAGCAGATGAAGCGCTGATTTACAGGCATCAATTTCATGCAAGCCTAATGGCCAATGGCCCTGGCCATCAGTGTATATAACCTTATTAGATTATCTCCGGACCGTTGTTAAAATGAAATAATTTAACCCCTATCAACCGGAGTCAATATCTGAGGACAATATCACTTCCTCGATATTGTGCAAGTTGTGAAACTATACTTTGCAAAATTTTCTTTCTTATATCAGAGTTGAATAACCATTCTCAATATTTCTTAATATAATGAAAATTTCTTTAAATAAATGCTTCTGAAAAAAATATTAAATGTAAAAAACACAAGGAGCTTCGTAACATTTTGAAAAAACACAAAACCTTTTGCTTTTTCATCTTTATTTATTTATCTCCATTCTCCTAAATTAATTCAAGTATTTTAATGACATCTCTTAATAATTAATCTACTTAAAAAAACAGACCAAGAAAACTCAGAGAAACTTTTTCAACTTGTTGACGCTGTATTTAAATTCCATAATACACGTATTTCATTTAATTGATTAAAAAATACATAAAAC
>KZ652140.1:2416-14673 GCA_001010745.2 Gerris buenoi
ATACTGGGGGGGGAGGTATTCGTTTTGTGGTAACAAAAAAAGAATACTACTTATTCAACAAAGCAGTTCCCCCCCCCAAAAAAATGTGCACTTAATAAAAAAAAAAAACTCCAAGCCAATGTAACAACAACTGTTTTGGAACGTTTCCGTTGTAAAATGTTATACTGATGCTTACTGCAGTACAATATCTTCCTGTAAGTCATAGGCGTCGTCTGCAGTTAATTAATGGGGGTGGATTTATGGTGGGGGGTCCGGGATACTTGCAAATATTACCTCTCAAAACAGCGGTTTTATGCATTTCATGAAGTGATAAGATAATTTGCAAGTATCCCAAATTTACCCCCTCTTAAATGAAAATATGACAAAACTGTGCGTGCCCCCTGTACCCCCCCCCCTGGATACGCCACTGGAAATAGCATAAAATTAACCGGGATAAAGAAAAACCCCTAATCAGTAGACCGTAGACCATCATCAGCAAATTTACCTTTCCAACCCTTGTTATCATATTAAGATTGTTATCTTATATCTTATCAAGATTATTTGATGTTGAAATAAGCAAACATATAATATACAACATATACACTATTCTTAAAATTAGTATTGTTTTTTGACAGCGCGGGAAAATAGAGAAGGAGCCAATGAGAGCGTTGGATTTTGAATTTTAGAAGGTCGGGCCAACTAGGCAAATAAAAATGTCTCTAGTGGAGGGACGCCGACCTAAGGGTAACCGTTCCAAGAGACTTTATAACCTCCACGCCACCGCTTGAATTCACTTTTACATATTATTCACTTTTTATGTTATTTAATTATAATTCTAATACACTAAATATTATACTGGTTTTTGANGTAAAAAGTGTAGTGAATTTATGAGGAATAGGAAAGTAATTCTAAATGTAAGTGTAGTTAAATGTAAATGGTTAGATATGTTTTATGTAACAAAGTATCTTAAGTATGAAAAGGAAGATAAGATAAAAGTAGTAAAAATAAATCTTTAAAAACGATATAAGCCGTAAAGGTATAATTAATAAAGATAAATATATGACTTTAAGTTTATACGTAACAAAGTTTAAAGAAATGTTATGTTTTTTAAAAAAAAAATTAACAATTCGCAAGGCTAGATGAGTGTATTTGTATTTGTTTATAACCTGAACGGAACGCAGCGTAAAAAGCGTCAAGAATACAAGGGGTGAGAGAACGCGCGCGTTTACACCCCCACTGCTCCATGAATGTATTTTTATCTATATAGCCCTATCGCGCGCATAAAGCGCCTGCTATGAACCCACCTTAATAAGAATAGTTTTGTAAATATATATTATTTATCTATGAGCAAACATATCTAAAAATATCAAAGATTTAAATAAATCTCGAGGGCCTAACTTTATATTTGAATACTAGTTCTTTGGCTCAGAAAACTAATTTCTAATTCTAGACCTAAATCTATTTAACCTCAACTAAACCTAAAAGTTACCTTCTTTGTTTTCAAATTAGTGCAGATTCACTTTAAAAGTGTTGTGCTCTTGTGTACTGTGTTCTATAAAGTTTATTAAACATATAAATATACTAAATACTTATTGATTCGCTTGTGTTTTTGCAATGGCATCGCATAATTTAAGCTGGTTCCAGAATGCCTTCGTAGATTTACAAAACGACATGTTGATATCACAGAAACTCAAAGAAATTAAAGTAGCTTTGACTGGACTTCACAGTTCTCAGCTTGGCAGTCTAGCTAACGCTCTTTCTTTGAAAATACTTTTTGACTGCCTCAACTCATTTGAAAAGTAAGTACTATTCATTAATGCTTACTCTTCATTAATTTATCTCCATTGAAATATGAAATTATTGACGTTAATTCAAGCTCTAAGGATTATATTATGCACCGCTATTTACAAAGAAGTTGCGCAAATTCCACTTAAAATACCAGTTTTCTTTAAGTTCGTCAGTCTGTTTTAATTATTTTCTACCATTCCTCATTTAAATATAGTGATTAATAGGAGAGTGGTGGTCTTTTTTTTTAACAATCATTTTAGTCTAGGAGATAGTATGCAAAAAAGTGTCTGACTAACATGAAGCTAGAATTTTGTGTATAAGTAAATGTTTTGGTGCCTTTTAAGAATATGTGGTCGGCTATGTTTGTCTGCGGGACATAGCTTGGCAAAAGGAATTTGAAAAAAAAAAAAAAAATAAAAATACAACGGTGGAGAGCAGCCATGACCGGCCTTTTTTGGTGGACAATCTGATTTTCATGATCCTGAGTACTAAATTAGTCAGTAGGCCAAAAATCAAGTTGATGGTAGTCCGTCAATAGGAGGTCTCTTTGATTTGGAGTAATATTTGACTAACTAACCTATAGTGACGGACTACCATCAACTTGATTTTTGTCTACTAACTAATTTTGTACTTAAGATCATGAAAATCTCATTGTCCATCAAAAAGGGCAGGACATGGCCGCTCTCCACTGGTTTGTTTTTTTCTAATGCCTATTGCCAAGCTATATCCCGCAGACGAACTTAGCCGACCACATATTCTTAAAAGGCACCAAAACATTTACTTATACACAAAATTCTAGCTTGATGTTAGTCAGACACTTTTTTGCACGCTATCTCCTTGATCTCCTTGATAACATAACTGCATTTTTATAGGATTTAAACAAAAATATCGGTAAAAGTGAACTGTACAGTGCTGTTTACAGAATCGGAGTAGAAAATTAATTCCTTGACCTAGAATTTTCAAAGGCCATTCTGCATCGCTTCACAGTGCTCCACTCATTTTCTGAAGAAAAGCAACCCTGCTTATAGACTAGGTAGAGGTACAAATCGAAGAACTAAGTTCGATGGAACATCTTAAATTTTTTTTTTTTTTCCTTTCTTTAGAAGATCGTCTAAATTAACTTATATTAGGCACGCAGTTATGTCACATTCTAATACTAAATCTTTACTGCTAATTTTCAAAATAAGCTTTTAAAAAAATAAAACAAAATGCCTTTAGTGAATTTTCGCCATTTAATTAACACTTAAATTATAACTTCATATTGAAACCAATTATGAAAGCCTACGTAATTATTTCATCACTTCAGTTCATTCATTTGCAGGGCATCATACATACATACATACATACATACATACATACATACATACATACATACATACATACATACAAACATTGCATTTTCAAAATAAGCTTTTAAAAAAATAAAACAAAATGCCTTTAGTGAATTTTCGCCATTTAATTAACACTTAAATTAAAACTTCATATTGAAACCAATTATGAAAGCCTACGTAATTATTTCATCACTTCAGTTCATTCATTTGCAGGGCATCTAACATTCTTTGGTTTTTTTCTTCATGTTGACTAGTTAAAAGATAGGTTACCTTTAGCAGGCTAATCTATTAAAAGCTATGTGTACCTATTATTTTACTTTAATTTAACTTCTCATTACTTATGATATGATTATTTAATACTTTTAATTTTTAGGAAGATCATTATCCAACCATATTTATATAAACACTCATGCATAAAGATCTGAAATTACCTTAAATTATTAAAATGGGTACATAAAGAAGAGATGTATGCAACATACACGAACTTGGTTTTAAGTAAAATTTTTTATCATTTAAATTAAAAATATTTTTTGATTGAGGCATTTTTAGTCAGTTTTGGATTTTGAGCTATGTCCACACTTGTGTGCTTTTGTCTAATTTCAGTTAAATGTTTTCTTAAACTTTCTTTTTAACTTACACTTAATGCATGGCTTTTTTTAATGCAGTAGATATTTACCATTAGTTGAATAATGCTTAAGCTTTGTTAGTTGAAGCCAAAGCTATGCCATTTTAAGCCTAAGCAATGTTTGTTGAAGCCAAAGCTATGTTAGTTGATGGCATTAGGTGTGCATACTTGATTGTTAGAAATTCTAGGGGGAGGGAGGACAAATTAAAAAGACAAACTTAAATTTTCACTCAATTTTTCAAAGCCATTTTTTCTCTGCTTTTAAAAATAGAACTCTCATTTAAGAATGCAATAAGTAGCTCCTATTAAGTTACTACTTACGTTGAGATATTTAGCAACTGGAGATTCATTTGCGTCACTATTTTATTTGTTTAAAGTGTCTAAACTGTTTAAATCAGCAAATCTACCAGAAGCCTAAAAAGCCATTGTAGATGGACTACAGATTATATTGAGGTAAGTTGCTTTAAATCAATTGAAGAAGTAATGGGTACTATAATGTACTATTAATGTTTATAACTGGAAAGCTATTCTGTTAGCCTTGATACACTACACTATCCTGGGTTATGTTATACAGCAAAACTATAGCCACAACTTGTAAGTAACACACTTCTATATCCTCTGAAGCATTCTTCATCAACTTTATTTTAACAGAGCTTAAACATGTCTGATGCTATATCAGTTGCTGGTATGGACTGCACATTTGGTTAACTGAAAAAAAAAAAAAAAAAAAAAAAAAAAAAAAAAAAAAAAAAAAAAAAAAAAAAAATTGTACAAGCAAGGTTCGATTTTCACTTGAATATCAAAAGCCCAAGTTTTATTTCTTTGATACTAAAGGTCCCATTATGTCAAAAAGCAGGAACTCATTGCCTGCTTAACTAAAATATGCACTTATTCCTAATATATGCACTCCAATATACACTTATTCCTAATATATGCACTTAAAAATGCATTTATTTTATATAAACTAATAAATAAACTCCAATAGGTAGCTATAAATATTGAATAGTGCTAAGTAAAGTGCATTTAGAGGGTTTAAAATACTCAAAAGGCTGGCATTTATAGATTAGGCAGTAGAATACACAAGAATAACCACCAAAAATAGAGATATTGACTATATTTTAAAAACAATGAAAAATTACCAATATTTTACAATGAATTTTTAATAAATTACTTAAATTTAGGAAACAGTAAGAAAATTTGAAAGACTTTCTCTAAATTTGTAATCTTAAAATTTTGTCTGCGTCGGAAAGAACCATTTTTAAACGTGAAAACGTTCTCTCAATACAACGTCGCACGACACTAGTGGAATATATTTTAGGGCAGCGACGTCAGATCTATTTCGTCTCTACCCTACGCCCCTTCCAGGATGCGGGTGACGTTCTCCACAGTGGTCCAGCCCGGATTACGGTGGAGAACTGCGACCATATTTTGTCTAAGTCTTTCCCTAATCGGACCCAGTTTTTCAATTATATTTGGAAGGTCCCTGAAATAAGCTTTAATAAATGCCAATCTCTGAATTAAGGGCACTCTTTGCTTTTGGGATGGCCTAATTTGCCGAATCTCCGAAGCCCTCTGACCTAAGTGTAATACTCTAATGCACGTGTTGGTCATTCATTTGGTTAACAAAGTTATTTTAATCCGATAATAAGGGCAGCACTCTATATATAAATCGTCAGCGGTAGCTTTGTCCAGGATTAAGTCGAAAAACAAGAAAACAAGCCTTCTTAGGGTATCAACCNGTGAACTTGAGGGATCAGGAGCTATAAACTCTCTCAGGGCTTACCAGGTAAGTTGTTATTTTACCTTAATTTATTATTATAGTGCAAATAAGTGTGCCAAGTTGAGGATATAAATGAACTAAATTAAGCACTAAACCTATTTTCAGGAAAGCAAAAACATTTTTTTTCTTTCTGTAGGGTTTTACTACTAAGTTGTTATTTCTTGAAAAAATGCTATTAATATTAAACTTTAAGATGCTGCATAAGATAATAAAGTACATGTACCATACCAAAATAGTAACATTTTTTTACCCTGGACCTGGAGTTTAGGTAATTGTCATGGAAAATAATGTCGCCAATGCTACTGTAGGTCTTAAAAGCAATAAATACATATCAATGGCATGATAGCAGGTAACAAATTTTATTACAGTTTTTTCTCCTGAAAAAGCTATTCTTAACATGTTCAATGCGGTCGAACAATTGCTTAGGAAACACAGTGCCTAGGGAATAAAACAAAAAATCAGCTTTAAATAATGAAAACAGCTAGGAGAGAGTGGAACTGTATAGAACTTGCTAAAAGCGCATAGGTGTGGATATGCTAAACGAATATAGATTTGTAGTATGGTCTTTTTGTTAATATTAATGAAATTTAACTTTAATTAGGTAGTTTATATGTTTAAAAGTACTTGATGTTGTCGCTAGGAACCAGGTGGATATGACATGTGATGTACTCAAGATGCTGCTTTCATCTCTCCCTCCTATTGTTATGTTTCAACATTACGAAGTAGAATTGGCTCGAGCATTAAAGCACCCTGAGAAACGTGTCAAGGAAACTATTCTATATCAGGTAGATTTTCTTTGTTAGATGTGTATTTTTATTAATGTTTGATTGTTTTTATTATATATATTATGAGCACTTAGGCCTGTGGCAATGGAATTCATTTTAAATTTAGAAAAAAAAGTAAAATTAAGTTAATTAATTTAGATAAGTTACTATGTCTATTTGAAGACAATTAAATCTAAACAAATATGTATTTTTGTTGGCACAAATGTGGTTGCTTTAGCTTAGCAATAACAAATCATTTTGAGGTGCGTTGTCAGGACACTGCTCGATTATCTAAATGATTAAGTAAATCTATATCTCTTTATCAAATTCCTTTTTTGAGCACTTTTTGAGAGGAAAACTAGTTGATTAGTCTTAGTGTTTCTGTATCATATGACCATAGAAGAGAAACCTCACTATTTTTGGAATAGAATATTTTACCTTCCAAAATACCCAACCTTCATAGAAGTCTACACAAGGGCAAATCTTGATGTGATGTCTTCTGTTGGTAGAACCAGAAGGAACTTCTGCCTCATACTAAAAATTCAAACTAATCTGAGTATAGTTGAACATAGTTGTAGCAACTAATCTTTTGGTTGCTTTTCTTTGATGATGTTAAGGGATGAAATAAGTTCTTAAATTTAATAAAAAATTACTATATTTGCCCATACTGAGTATCATCAACCTTAGTTTGAATTTTGGTCATTTGGTGGTTTAATTGTTTTACAACTTATAGTCTGTCATTAATTTAGCTCAATATATTAACTCTCACACATAGTTGAGGAGTAAGAGTGTTGATGGAGTTCATCTTAATAAGTAAAAAGAAACAGTCTCTCCACAGTAGTTAGAGTCTTATGTTAGTTTTCTGACATTGTATGACTCGCCAACTGCATTTTTTATTTCTAATTTAACTCTAGTTCCACCGGAATCGGCACTGATGATGGCTTTATGAAAGCCGAAAGCTGCTTTGATTAAAAACAAATTCTAACTTCTGTGGAGAGACTGTTTCTTTTTACTTTTCACACATTTCATTTTACATTTGTTAATAACTATATGTTTCTATGAAAACTTGAGCAATTAATTAAATGGTTGCTTATAAAATACTGCTACATTGATACACAAAAAAAGAAACTGCAGCTTATAAAGCTGCTTATAACCCTTATAAGGTAATTTTTTTTATTGATAAAGAAGACATGTTAGAATAAGACAGATCAAATCAGTTTATTTAATTTTTAAGTTTTTGGTAGTCTTCATACTACGGAAAGTTTAAATATCAATTTAAATCAAATTATAATCATTAGTAATAATGGGAGACAGTTAAGGAATAAGTTAAATCAGTTAAGGAAAATCATGGAGCTAATGGGCTGTGGTGTGGCCAAGGAATTTTTTATTTATATTTAGACATCTTACTAAAGTTTTCTAACATCTGGTAACAACCTTCCTTCTACCACAAGCCAATAATAGAATTTCTCATTATTAGCTTACTGCAGATTTGTGAGCCAGGGGAACACTGTAATTTTTATTACAGTACATGCCGCTTAATGTGATCAATTTAGGACCCAGACTAAGTAATAGCATTAACTGACTGATAATAGTAAGCAAAAGGTACCAAATGAGGAAGTGGTGAGGTGAGGTTTACTTTCTGAGAAAAAATACACCAGTGCTACAGCTCTAGTTGTTTCAACAAAAATAAATCTGACAATCTCAACATTAATCACAATTAATTAAAAAAAAATAATAATGCATTGGTATTGTGTGGGGTTGTTCCAAGCTATTTTTACCACACTTTTTATACATTAACAGTTATTGAATTAAGCGTTGTGCACTGAATTTTATTTTTCCCTTCTGAAATATTGTGTAATACTTTTTTTTTTCTTAATTACAGTTATCTAGGCTGGAAAGTGAGAGAGATATAGAATTGTTGTTAACCAAGCGGCCTTCTTTCATTACGGATATTCTATTTTTATTGAGAGATGAGGATTTAGCCATTGCACAAACTGCTATTGATCTTCTTACCAGGGTACTGAAAAAACTGATAATTCTTCTTGTATTTACTTTAATGCTGATACCTGAAAAATATTTCTTGTTTCGTCTGTTTTTCATTTGATTCAAGATTGTGAAGTATTGTATGATTATAATTAGTTAAGATAATAATTACAGCTATTTTAGAAAATATATTTGAATTTGTTAGATTGGCAAAACTGAGTATGGTTTCAAATCACTTCTAACTGGTGACACAGATAGTCTTTTGCGTGAACTTGAGGGATCAGGAGCTATAAACTCTCTCAGGGCTTACCAGGTAAGTTGTTATTTTACCTTAATTTATTATTATAGTGCAAATAAGTGTGCCAAGTTGAGGATATAAATGAATTAAATTAAGCACTAAACCTATTTTCAGGAAAGCAAAAACATTTTTTTTCTTTCTGTAGGGTTTTACTACTAAGTTGTTATTTCTTGAAAAAATGCTATTAATATTAAACTTTAAGATGCTGCATAAGATAATAAAGTACATGTACCATACCAAAATAGTAACATTTTTTTACCCTGGACCTGGAGTGCTAATGGTAATTGGATGGCTGGTATTACCAAACCTTACGCAGAAAATAATTTTTTGGGTTGAAACGATTTTGTTAAGAGAAAACTATTAAGGACTAATTATTGAATTTTTTAAATGATGTATACAAACATTTGATGAAAAATAAGTAGCAGACAACAACAGACTCAAAAATAAGTAAATAATTGAACATTAATGGACCAGGCCACAAAGCCCTAGGCCCAATGCTAAATGCTCAACTTTTTTATTTTTTTGCTCTCAACTTAGTCATTTTCAAATCTTGTATTGCCCTCTTGTAAGCAAAAAGGTTGCCAAACCCTGGTCTGCATTATCAGTGGCTCTTTAATACATGGTTGGAAATTCAGTATTAACCACTTTACCTTCATTTTAATTGTGTATGATGAACTTGGTATTATTTAGGGGAGATACTTGTATAAATCAAGACATTGGATGCATTAATCATCACTTTATGTGATTCTTACTTTTTATTTAAATATGTCATATTGTATTTTATCCTTTCTTTAATATATATTTGCTAGCATATGTATTGTTATAACAGCTGTGTATTTACCCTAATACCCCAAATCCTCATGGTTTTATTTTATTTTTTTCTGTCTCCTTTCTTTAATTATAATTATATATATTTATTGTTTATTATATTTAGGTAATATTTGATATTGGGTGTGAATCAGAAGATAAACTGAGTAAGCTGGAAGCCGCTGGTCTACTAAGAGGGTTTGGAAAGTTACTATCATCAGATGATATTCTTGGCAAAATGGCCGCCATTGAGGAACTATCCAAACTTGTCTCTACCCCTCATGGATACAGGTACAGATGATGCAGTGGTAACTGCTTTAAAATGTTTATGCACATTTCAGGATTGTAAGCAAGCTGTCATAGAAATAAAAAATAAAAGTAGCAAAAAGTAGAAGCCCAAAATAGAAATGAGTCGTTAATGTGCTATGTAGGTTTCTAATGTAACAAAGAAAACTATTAAATATAGATTTATCTTTATTTGCAGGTTTCTGTCAAGGCAAAACTGTATACACGTTTTGGCACAAGAACTTATTGATGCACCAAAATCATCTATGGGCTCTATTATAACTCCAGGTAACACTTCATCCTATGTTTAATTATTTTTTTAGTAAATATTACTGTGACAAAATTTTTTAGTTGTTTTGAAGTTAATATCTGGATTAGTTTTAAAGTGTCTTCGACTGATGTTTCTCATCCTTAAACCATTGACCTATAAGAATTTTTTTTAATAGTGTGGAAAATAAGTGGTGCCATATTGAAATAACAAGCAAATAAACAATTGAAAACGCAATGCATTGGTTGTTCATTGAAACCAATCTTTAAATAATTTAAAAATGAAATTGAATTTATGCAATTCAAACTCATTCCATTGCTTATTTGTAGGCTCCAACAAAGGTCAGAAGCTGCTTTTTTGAAATGTGTAAAAATAATTACTTGGAGATACAGTTTCTTCTCTAATTCCTCAATTAGGGCATTGGCGACCTTCACCAATGCCCTACAGTCTGCACGCAATTAGAATTAGTGTGTTGACAGCGTGGGAAATTGGGTAATTCACAGATTGGACAACTTCTCTGGGGGGAAAAATAAAGCCACAACAAAGCCTTCTTATATCCCTTCTTATCCAGAGGGCCTTTCCCCTCCACTAGAGACATTTATCTTTGCCTAGTTGGCCCGACCTTTTGTCCGGGAAAATCTCAAGCTCTCATTGGCTCCTCACCCCATATGCTAGTTTTCCCTGTGCTGTCAACTCACTAATTCTAATTGCGTGCAGACTGTAACATCTGACTTTAATTACCTTTGTATTTCTTATATTGAAAATTAATATAAATTTAATTATCATGTATTATAAATATTTACGTTACTAAGATTATTTTTTAAATTGCATTAGTTGCCAATAATTTGTAATCATTTGTGTTGCAGGTTTATTGAAGTTTTTTGGTTGTGCTTGCCAGAAACATGCTGCTGAAATTCACAGAGACTATTCTCAAGTACTATTTTGTTAAATAATGCATAGCTAGTGAATTATATTAATAAAATAAGAATATACCCCCATTTAAAAATTATAAATAAAATATTTATCAAAATTTGATAATAAATATCAATTTTTGATCAAAAATGATCATAAAAAGCAAATTAAGAAAAAAAGGAACATCAAAAGCTTTCTAAATAAGGTTGTGAGGACTTCATATCCTTTCAAATGGTGGTCTTTACTTGAAAACTTATATTGCTATGTTGAATTCTTTTTGTGGTTAAAGTTTTATTAACTTTAAAATATTTTAAGAGAAACTATTGTATAGTTGTTTATAATTATAATTGTTTCACTCTAAATCATAATAATAGTATTGGATAAAGGCTTTCAATCTGTCTTTATAAATATGTATATGAATGGAATGAGTAATTCAATTCAAACCATTTTTTATTTACTTTTATTTATTTCTATGGGACCTGTTTTATGTGATCCCTCTTCCTCCTCTGTATAACACTCTATGAAAGGTCTACTAGATGGTTATTTACCACTATTGTAGTGATGGGCAAAACTTGGTCAGCATTTTGACTCCCATCAGTCATATAATCTAGTTTATTAGACTTGTGGTCATCACTTATATCAAGTAAATTCCTATTTATCTCAAGATGCTGGGGGGACCTGAACAAAATGTGTGTGGAAATTTGGACCACATGTGAAAAGTGCTTATTATAATTGTGGTAGAATATCTTTTCTGCTGTGAATTAATTTTTCCCTTGTTTTATTTTGCAAGCCTTCTAACGATTGTTTTGTGAATTTTTATGTATGTTTGTCTTAAAAACATGGAAAAAAATCGATTAACTATTTATTACATTCTTTTATAAATGTTCTGTTTAGGTTGTAGACACTGTAATATCTCTTGCGTACTCAGATGATTTGACAATAGCAACTACAGCTATTGAAGCCATTGGATTTATATGCTCATCCTCTCAGGGCAAATTACTTCTGAATCAAACAGGTATTGATCTTACTTTTTTTTTGTCATCTATTCGAGTAACACACACATTTCTGTAAAGACATGATTTCATGAAAGCTTTTGTTATTACTGGGACAAATGATAAAGGGAAACAAATCAGGTTTTACAATTAGATAGCTCACTTGCTTTCATATTTATATTGTTATCATGAGATGAATAAAAAGTGAGGTGTTCTTTAGTAAATGGGAGAATAAACCATTTTTTTTTATTTTTTTTTTTACTGGTCTTATATTACTTTGCTTTGTAAGTTTCATCGCACACCTATTACCCCAATTTTTTACTGGTCTTATATTACTTTGCTTTGTAAGTTTCATCGCACACCTATTACCCCAATTTTGAACCACTTCCCGTCATTCAATCTTCCCCAAATTTTGCACATAAAAACAACTAAGGTGAAGAATACA
>KZ652140.1:14768-25359 GCA_001010745.2 Gerris buenoi
GGGGGGGAATTGTACATAAGACCAGTTTTCAAAAATGGAATTTTTATATTAATTATTTTAAATTAAAGTTGTGTTATGCATGCCAGAAAAAATGAGACTTTTTTTACCTGAAATACATACATTTAAACGTTTAAGATTTGAGAATAAAATATTCATAATTTTTGTGATTTGACATTACTTTCTTATTATACTTTTTCACAATTTAAAATTTAAATTATATGCCCTTTTTCCATAAGTGTTTTTATTATAAACCAAAGTTTTTTTTTTTATATTAAATTAAAATAACCTTTTAAAATGGAAGTTTATTTAATAAATAATATTAAATATAACTACAAATCATAATGAAAAGTAGAAAATAATTTACTGTTATAATCTTTTTCATTTATTCATTTTTTTATTCACAAGCCTTTCATTATTACTAAATGAATGTCTGGCATACTTTTGATCTATCGCCTACATATATCTACCATAATATGTCTGAGTTTTTTTGTTTTTTTTATTGTTTCAAATAAATTTTGTATTTAACTTAAATTTCCTTCTTCTTTGGTCTTCAGGGATAATAAAGTTTTAAAATTAAAATATTTTCTATTAACTTAAAAATTTGGCTATATTTTTCCCATACCTGGGCATCTTCAGGCCTTAATTGTAAATTAAAAGTTACAGTTTTTTTGGTTTTGGAGGGTAAATAAATACAATATTTGAGTAACATTTCTTAGTATTGTCAAGGAGTTACTTGCTAGAGTTGATCTGGTTACGATTACATATAAAAGTTGTGAAAAAGCTAAAATCATGGCAGATCTCTTAAAATGTTCTCTGCAAAAAGGATATATGCGACTGTTATATGCCTCTTTTCTGGATAAGGCCTCAATCACTATGATCAATATTAGTATAGCCTTCATTATTACCGAGTGTAAAGTTAGTTATGTGTGTGATTAGGTGATGCCAGTATGATGAAAATGGCCAGGAGGATAGAGGAGATGATCAGTAAAGGACAGGTGGAATGGAAGCATAGGATTCTCTATGCCTTGGCTAATCTACTCAGTGTTCAGGTATAAATAAAAAATCCAGCTTTTTAAGCTATTCTGAATAAAACCTCATCAATGGTTGATAAAACTGGAGAGTTAACTTCATCAGTTTAATGTCAAATCCGCTTATACTGCTCTAATATATTCATGCCAGTATACTTTGTTATTCTGACAGCGCTATGAAAAAAGGGAGGGGAGCCAATGAGAGCTCGAGATTTTGGCGAGTATTAGGTCGGGCCAACTTATGAAACAAAAATATTCCTGGATTACTTAAGATAAATACCTTAACTTTTAGATAACCACCTAGTGGTTTTATTTTTTCTCTCACATAGGTTGGCCAATCTGAGCTGTCAGATTTACAAAGTATAATGGCATGAGTATAATGAATATAATTAATTATAATAAATTAGTTCATCCACCTTATAAAATGATTATAAGTGTGGCTAAAATTGAATAATCACATTAAATTAATTCAAATTGTTAGTATTTAAAAAGGGTTTGTATTTATTTTTTAGGAAAATGATCTGGAAAATAATGAAGTAGTTTTCCTCACCCAAAAATGGTTATCATACATGGGAGATAATTTGTCAGCTATTTGTTTACTTTTCAACCTATCCAAAAATCCCTTTCCTGAGGTCAAGCTTTCAGCGTTCTACGTCCTATCAAAAATTGCAAGGCTCCAGTGGGGCCAGTATGAAATAAGCAAAAATCCTGGTAAGGGATAATATTCTTAATTTTTTTAATATTTATATTTGAAAAATAAGTTTTATTCATAACATGCATTTATTTCCTAACATGAAAACATTTTTTGAACTGAAGTTTTGGATTGAATTCAGAGGAATTATGAATTTTCATAATTCATTCTTATACACTTGTTAACTCTGGCAATTTAAAAAGGGATGTTAATGCTCTTAGAGAGTTGCATTCTGCAAACAGCAAAATGCTTCCTCTGGATACCAGTATACTGTTTGGCTTGCCCTGTAGAACCTCCAAGGAGGAACCTATTCCATAGTTAGCATCCATGTCTCATTCTTATCTACCCAAGGCTAAGCCTCTATATTTTCTCTAAGATGTCAACCCCCCNCCAAAGTGGAAAAAAGTATTATATACTAACCCCCCCCTAAGAATTTTAACGATGCAGTCTGCGTCATAACCCCCCTCTGCGGGCACCCCTGCTATCAGCACGTGTCCAGGATTTGTCCAAGAAAGGGCAGAGAGGACATTAAGTTCCGAACCTTGTTAGTTCTACAAGGGCACTTCACCAAGAAGTTAAAAAAAAAACTTAATTCAAATTATTCATATTTTTATCAATCAATTATATCTCTTTGAAACCGTTTTCCCATTGTTCAAAATGCATAGTCAATTTTAGGATGTAATAACAAAATAATCATATTTGTGGGAAAGGCTCTTTTGAAAAATATACTTACGTGCAACTGTTGGCAACAATATATTATGCCGTCTTTTTCTGGGATCTTAAAAGCAATCATATCTCAAGAGTCCAAACAATCAACGTCATAGATAAGCACAGAGTTCAAACAATTTTAAAAATTTTATTTTAAAAAGCAACCACAAAAATTCTTAAAATTTACAATATTTTGACACGTTTGAATGTAGATTTAAATTTCAAAAAAAAAATAAAATAAAATAAAAAACATACATAGATACATTTTTCTCAGCTTTAATTTATGTCCTATAAAAGTTTTTTTGTTAGGATCATAGTAAAATTGCGAGTAATAAAAAAACAACTTTTTCCAACTTAATTTTTTTATAAAAGTCACAATAATGAATTTTTGTGACTTTAGAAAATTATAATATACAACAGAAAAACAACAAAAATACATTATTTGCCACTGTTGAATTCTTTGTATTTTATTTAAAATAACCATTCAAACAAAATGTTAAACCTAGTAATTAGATAGGGGTTTTTTAGTGAGTTAGTTAACAAATTCTGACACCGAAATCTTCATGTAAATTAAAAAATTGGTTTTGTATAGATTATAGATGCGGGCTTTCTTTTCGGCCATTTAGAGAAAATAATTTATAAATATCATGTGTTTTATTGTTTTCCCTTGAACTCTAGCTTACACCCAATGAACATGGTCTACTCTAAAGTATAAACCACAAATTTTTCTGCATATTATCCTTCTAATGCTTATTCATAAAGGGAAAATATTGATTTATTTTCAGATGGTTTGAAATATTTACTTGATAGAACTACAGAGACTGATATGACTGCACTCTTAGCCAAGTATGAAGTAATTCTAGCTTTGGCGAACTCTCCTACAGCAGCTTCTGTGTTTAATGAAGTTGACTTTAACAGCATTGCTGAATATAAGAACCAAGGAGCCACATATGTGCCATCCAAACTTTTTGTGGCCGTGGAAGGAGCTGAATAAATATAACATCTTAATTGTTATTTAATAACTTTCATTTATGTGTATGTATGTATAAATATATATGTATGTATACATATATATTTAACATAAAACATATGAATTGTATTGTACATAAAACAGTTGCAGCCAAAATCTTAACATCAGGGACTTTTTTTTTAATGAAGTAAATTTTTTTCCAACTTAACTTCCTGTCCTTTAAAAAAGAGATTTAGTTTTTTTAAGTAGTTTAAACTTGAATCACTCTAGTTGTAAATAACTAACAAAGATTGAGTTTTGTTTTGTAATTATTTGGTATTATTATGATTATCAGTTCTAATTTTATTTTTGTGATTGCTGAGAACCTGTTATTATTTTTTATATTGATCTATATTTATCGTTAGTATTGTAAAAATTAATTTGTATATATATATTGGTTTGTTTTTAATCACGCTTTCTTAAATAAATATAAGTTTATTGATCTGCTGTATTCTTATTTTGTGTATATTCTACTTAAGTACCAAGAGTAAATCTTAGAGTATTATAATACATTTTAGAGTGAGTTCCTTCAGGTAAAAACACTAAAAAAATCCCCTCAGACACTTCTGGTGCACTGATGTGCTAATGGCTAAGACTAATTGTGAAAAATCGCAATCTCTGTCAAATAAATGTTTGTGCCATGGCGAAAATGGACTGTTTGTATATGAATTAATCAAAAAATGTAATTTTGAGAAATTTATAATGATATTAATGACTAAAAACTGGTAGTTAAGGTGAAGTACTGCAAAGGTTAGCTGACTAATAAGGATTAGTATAACTGAGTGGTTAGAGTACTGGCAAAACTCACCTGAAACTTAGGTCATTACCAGTATACCTGGTGAAAATTTAAATCCCCATGGGGCAAGACATGTTTCACACCGAAGATGTGTAAGGAGGCTGATCCTTCCCCCCAGGCTTTGCTCAATGGGGAGACCTGTCAAGTTGTCTGTCTTTGAATTTTGAACCCCAGCCTTCAAGCTCAATGTGGGTACTAAGACTCATATTTAAAGAACTGGTAGTACAAGCAGAGGGTGTTACCACAAAGAGGTGATACAAGTGACAGCACACAGGCAGTAAGGAGCACCAGCTCGACAAGTGACAACATGCTGACCAAATAGGCTCTGCCTACCAATTCTGAGATGGAACAGGTCATTTTAAACTAGCAGAATTGAAAAGCATTCCCTAAATTCTTTAACCATGTCCATAATATTTACTGGGCTTCAAACTTATTAATATATTTTGTATCCAAGTATAGGTATCAGGCTAGTAATAATATAAATTCATTAAAAAAAAAATAATAATAATAAGTAAGAAATCACACATTTTATTTATTTGTGTTTCCACATTTAATAAATACATTGTAGAAAAAAAAGGTTTTTTCCTCTTAAATAACAACACACTGTACAAAAGTAATTAAAAAATAAATAACACTTCTACAACCAATAAATACACCAAACATCTCCCAAATTTCGAAATCATCGAAAGAAGTCCAAATACATTGTTAACTTGATTTTTAAACCATAGGTATTAGCTGCTAAGAGGAAACTTCCTCAATTAATATGGAGATTTTTTTATTAACATAAATAAATATAATTATCAATCTCACTAAATTAAATAATAAAAATGCATCAAAAATAAGAAAATATAATTTATATCAGAATCGTTTTAAAAATAATTATAACTATTTATGGTGAAAAATACAAAACTAAGGTCTAAGATGTAGACACTGTTAAGGCTGACAAATAATTTTTATTTATTTATATTGCCTTCTACAGAGAATGCTGCAATGGATATTTCAAATGAAGTCACAACTTCGTCCATACAAAATTATTTTAAACATATAATTGTGGCTAAGATCACAAGCAATCATCATTCAACTCCACACTGAAATCAGAAATTACTAAGGCATAATAAAGTTTCATTATTAAAAATCCACAATGTTAAACAAAAATAAATAATTGTAAGTATTTTTTAAAAAGTATAATAATTAATGCTGGCCTAGACTAGAAGAAATGAACAAAAAATTATTCAACTTTACACCAATACATATTAAAATATTTTTTTAGGCCTTTATCATCATTAAAAACTAACATAAGACCTCACTGTATGAGGGGGAGGGCAATAAGATAAATTTATACATTTCAGTCTTAACATTTAAAAAAACAAAACAAAAAAAGATAAAATGTAATCTTTATAAATATGCATAATTTAGAGGAAAATTAAATAATTTCAACATAATAATTAAATTGTTCAATAAAGTTTAAAAATATTAATTAATATTCCATAAAGAAAGAAAATAAATTAATACATAGTATTTTTTTACTGCTCTCAGCTGTTAAAGCATACTTTGAGTAATAGTATACTGTACAACACATAATTTCAAATCAATTTTAAACATCTAAAAATAAATATAAAAAGAAAATATAGAGAAAAATAAATTTAATTAAAATTAACTTAATATTTAATTTAAAGACAAAAAAGTTAAATTTGTTTTAGCAGAATAACTACATTTTTCCTGCTGTAAAATGTCATATTTTGTTGATACGTAATATGAAAACAATAAATAATCTTCAAAAATTTAAATGATTGGATTATTCCATGAAAAAAAAAATAATAATATATATAATAAGTTGTTATCTATTGTGTTGGGTCTCGCTAGGTCTTAATTTTTATAATAGTTTTAAAGCAAGAAAAGATGGTTCAATCATTAATAATTTAGTTGCATGATATATACTTTTTAAAGTAATTTGGACAAATGAATAAGATGTTTGATAAGAGAATGTAATTAAATATAAATTATAATTGTAAGTGATAATAATGTTGAAATACCTTGTTTTCAGGCTTGATGATGTCCCTCAAGGGATGAAATATAGCCAATAATTAATGGAAAAACTAATTGTTGACTAATTTTATTTACCCCTGCAAGACCCAACATGATAGATAACGATTAATTATAAGGGACTACTACTTATAAGAAATAATAAAATAAAATATAAATAAATAAGTTTTGCTTGAAAATTCAGTGATATCAGAAAAATACTAGCTGGGTGGTTGCTATCAAAAAGTTCTTTTAAGCCTAATCCACACCAGTAGACACGTTGCGCAACATGTCTATAGACGGTCTAATAGACAGTCTATAGACATGTTGCGCAACGAGTCTATAGACGTCTCATGAGACTGTCTATTGTCTAGGTCTAGCGTCCACACTTGTAGACACGTTGCGGAACATTACTACCGTTGCACAGTGTCTACCATTTAGAATGGAAAACCATAGACATGCGATTGTTGGTCTAGCAACAAGACCGCAGACGCCGATTGTCTAGCCCATGTCTACCCGATGTCTATAGACAAATCGCTAAACACGGTCTCTGAGACAAATCGTGCAACATGTCTACTAGTGTGGACTAGGCTTAAGACTTTTGAAAATAATAATATTTAGTAGTTTTTCTTTAACATTGTTGATTTCAGCTGAAAAGGATTTTTTTTAAAAAGAAAATTTTAAGAACCAACGTTTGTTGAACTGTTAATCCAATTTAACTATATAGTAGTACAATATGACAACAAAGCACGCACATCCGATTCTTTAATTATATTACGGCTATGATTTATCTTATGTATATTTACAATGTATCTAAATGTTACACCCACAGCTTTTACTTTTGATCACATATAAAAGAATAATAGTTCCATTAAAAATATCTTTTTACAAAAAGACGAATATTAATACAAATTAATACATTTAACATCATTTTACTATGACAAGGCTATATTATATTTATTTATTTACTTACACATAATAAATTTCTTTCATTTTTTATACAATTCTTTTGAGTAAATTCAGCTTAAATGTAACATAAATCAGTGATCAATGTTGTTATTTATTGATGTATTGTATAATCTGAATAAATAATAAATTAGCTCTTAAATAAATAACTTAGTTGCAAAGGGTGTTAGGACCCTGTGCCTCTACCATTCTTTTTCCATAAGAATATAAAATTAATGAATAATAAATTATTATGATAAAATTATTATATTACAAAAGTATGAAATTATGATGATAAAGGTATTACACCTTATAAGAAAAAGCTGCTCTTTAAGGATATATTAATATAAAAAAATACACCAAAAAATTACAGCATGAAAAATGTAGTGAATTCTGTAATTAGACAAAAATTTTATTTAGAAATTATATCCCTCCCTACCTAAAGGTTGTCATGCACATACAGAAAACAGGAAATCCTTAAAAAAGGCTCTACCGCCCTTTGAGATGAGGAAAAACAGTAAAATTAAAATTATATTGGTTTTAAGCAAGATATAAAAAATTTAAGTACAGGCTTCATTCCCAATTTTAATTCTGCACAATTTGAGCCCTATTTCAACTTCCTATGATAAATAGTACAGGCGCCATTTCAATACAACGATAAAACTCGTGGTATTGAAAAAGTTGTATTTATTGTAGTAGGGAGTTGAAATAGGGCTCAAATTGTGCAGAATTAAAATTGGAATGAAGCCTGTACTTAGATTTTTAATATCTTGCTTAGAACTAATATAATTTTGATTTTACTGTTTTTTCCTAACCTGAAAGGGCGGTAGAGCCTTAAGGAAAAAGCCTCAGGGATTTCCTCTACCGAAACCCTCACCTATCACAACACAAACTTCAAAACACGCCACATCTCCCTAGGTAGTTCCGACCTCAAGGCCCCTTCCAAACACGTACAGGGATTCCTCCAGGTCTGGACCTGAACCTCAAGGATTTGCTGTACGTACATTGTAACCTTTAGACAATTAATGCTAAAATAAGTTAAAATGTTTTTTCTATTAAAACTGAACTATGCTATTTAATAAATATTTGCATAAGTCCAAAACATTTTTATATTTGCTAATTAAATATTTTACAATAAATATACAACTATATCACTTAGTACCATATATCAAAAATTATACAACTTAAGCAAAACATTTTTAATCTTAGATCTATAATTATTTTAGATCAAAGTTGACTAAAACACAAGAATAATAATTAAAACATTTCTCAATTTAAAAAAAAAAAAATAATAATAATAATAATTTCCCTGTAGTTATGGGGAAACACTTTAAATATGCATATTGTGTTTTTGATCTAAAATCTTTATTCAAAAATGTAAATATATAAACTCACCCTCAGTATGCAAGAGATTGTTTAGTAAAGTATTGCAACTGCAACTTATTAAATTTAATTAAAAAATCAAAAGTTTTGTTAACTTTCTAAACGAACAAAAGCTGATCATCATTTCTTTTATGTAATAGCTTTTGAAAGTAAAATTGAGTTTATTTAAAAAAAAAAATTATTTCTTGAGTTTTCATAAAACCTCATTAATTAAAATTGTTATTACACGCTCCTTGCATTTACAGTAAAAAAGTAATAAAACTTATGAAATTCCCTAATTTTAAGTACATAATTTTTCTCTGGTAATTTAATTCATGTCCCATTTGCTATGTACTGCAGTTACAATGAACAATAAACAGTTCATAAATAAATAAATAAATAAAATAAAAGAAACGATTACCCTTAAAAAAACAACAAACACAGTCTTTCCCATAAAATGATAGTAATAAAAATGTCTTATAGCTTCAAAGAAAAGAAAGGATGTTTGAGTGCATCTTCAGCTGTAATACGTGTATCAGGATCTATGTCTAGGAATCGTTGGAGAAGTTGATAAGCTTCATCAGGAAATCGAGGATCCTCAGGCCTTGTTTCTGTACTAGGACATAGGCATTCCTCACCTGGTGACATTTTACACTTAGGACACTCTTCAGTCAATGTCGTAGTTGAATTCTCTTCACCACTTCTCCTTCTTCTTAGAGCTTCACACAATTTTCTCAAATCAAGTGCTCCTCTGTTTTCACTGCAAACGATGTTACGTCCTAAAAATTAAAAAAAAAAAAAAATTAAATAATGTTCCCACAGAATAATTAAATAAATTATCCTATTAAATGCTCTATAATTATTATAGCTTATCATAAAAATCGGTCTGAGACAACTCAGACAAACGTTCTCATATATGAATTTGTAATTACTTAGCCCAGTGTTTTCCATTAATTAGTTTTTGTAGGTACATTTAATTATTATTGATCATTTTATCGGGGAGAATCGAATCTGGCCTCTATCCCTCCATGTTTGGAGCTATTTTCTTAGGAACTAGATTTTTTTCTGGGGAAACGGCTTATATTGTTAGATTTGTATTTAAATAGACTAATTTTTTAAATCAAAATCGTCGGAACCGGTAATCTTTTTCCAGGTTTTTTAGTTTTGGGGGGATAGTGTCCCCAAATTTGGGGCTGAAATCAATATTTCGATTTTGCCTCAGGGTATGATTTTTCTGATCATGTAAGCAAAATTTCGTCAAAATCAGCCCAGTAATTTAGGCTCCACATGTCTGCACAGACAACAGACAGACAGACTTTTTTAAAAACCACATTTTGGACTCAGGGGGTCTCAAAAATGTATAAATCAATCAAAATCGAATGCATCTTAATATTTTCTCTTTGTAAAAGAAAGTAAAGAAGAACATACAAATTGTTTTAATGAGATATTTATAAATTATTATTTTAAGAGTAAAAGACAAGCTTCCTGTTTTCACAACTCAAAATTAATTAATTAAGTTAAGTATTAAGGCAGCTATGATTAAGTACTAGACGTTAGGGAGAGGAAATGGACGGCCTCAAAGGTAACCGAGGACGCGACGTGTGGTTCGGCTAGTTTCGAGTCCCTCCTATTATCACACATTCTGTCCAAATACTTCCTCTATAACTCTATACATTTACCAATACGATACAATTTTTTTTATACTCTGCCCAATATATTCGCGGCGAACCTTTCTGATTTTATTATAATTGTGTTTATAAAAATGAGCTCATATTATTTTAATAATATTATAAACCTGGGAATAAATCCATTTTTTAACCTACGAATTGTCACATCTGAATTGTTAAATAAGCATAAATCAATACCCGATTTAATTGAAACACACTTCTAAACTGTATTTTATATCACACCATGACAAGATTATACGAAATACAAAAACTATTCTCAATAATTACAATAACAATAACAATACAATCAACCCAGGTTCATTCAGTCAAGTGACATTAATCCAATCTCACAACATGCCCCCC
>KZ652140.1:27844-41397 GCA_001010745.2 Gerris buenoi
AAAAAAAAAAAAAAAAAAAAAAAATTATACGTATAATAGATTTATAATTGTAGAAGCACTTATATTTTTTAATTATGTATTTACATATATGTATGCAAGTATATATATTGTATATAATATTATATACTATATTTTTAGATTAGCAAGTTAAACTAAATAAAACAAAAATGGACTTATGGTTCAAAACTATAAATGAAACGAATAGTAACAAAAACAACTCAGCAGAAACAAAAATACCATACAACATACAAAGTTTAAATCAATCGACACCAAGAATCAAGCAGAGAGTTCCAAAAAGTATTCCGGGTAACAATTATAATGAAGAAGCCAAAGTAGAATAGAAAAAAGAAAAAAAGGGAGAATAGAGAAAAGAACGAGGGAGAAAAAACAGAGTGTGACAGAGATAAGGCAGAAAAGACGTGCTCTACTCGGAGGTCAGGTCAGAACAGAACTAGTTTGATGTTTGATTTTTGATTTGAGGCTTGAGGTTTATAATGCTTGATTGTAGTTAAACAGCGCTGCTGGGCTATAATAGGGTGGGGAGACCCGAGGAGAGCCGAACTACGACATGTCGCGTCCTCAGTTACTTTCGAGGCCGTCCATTTCCTCTCCCTAACGTCTAGTTGATTAAGTAATCTGTAAAAGGATCCTTTTTCCAGCAGAGAATTTTAAAAAAATTCAGCTTGACAAAAATAAATTATCTAGAATCTATACAACTGTAAATATACCTAATTTTTTGGCAAGAGATTTCATTTCATCTGTTCCAAATATGGTGATAAGTTCAGCAAGGGCAGTTATATCATCTGGTGATTTAAAAAAGGGGTAGGTTGAACTCATGGTGCTAAGCATTATTACTCCTACAGCCCATATGTCCACAGCTAAAAACACAAAACAAAAATACTGATAATACACATTTCTATAAATCCAATTATCAATGATAGTAAAGCATATAAAATGGTAAAAACAAACAAATAGATGTTTGGTAACTATATTACCAAACATCATGGCAGTTTCACAGATTTCAAAAGCTTAATTGGAATTATTATTTTTTAATATTATTTAAAATTAAACAATAATTATAATGCTTTATCTATAATTACAGGAAGCGATAACTTGGTTCCCCAGCATTTATTTGTTTGTTTTTACCATTTTATTGCTTCCTGTAATTGTAGATAAGGCATAATGATTATTGTTTGAAAACAAATTTTCCCTCTGCCGCAGATGTGGCAGAGAGAATGAAACACCAGCCCATGTGCTGGGAAAATGTCCGCATAACATGCTACTGATCACTCGTCGTCACCATCATGTTAAGAATTCCATCTCTGATGAGTTGAGGAAACAGGGTTACACTTGCTATGATGAAGCATTTGCAGTAGATTCTAATGGATCAACTCGTTACTCAGATATAGTAGCTTTCCACCCGGATAACAAAACTGCTTCCATAATAGATCCAACCATCAGATTTGAAAGTAACGACTCCGAGCAAGCTGAAAATTTGCATAAAGAGAAGGTGGAAATATACAGCAAATGCATCGACTATTACAAGGAAAAATTCAGAGAGGTGCATGGTGAGAGAAATTTTGAAGTCTATGGGCTGTGGTTTGGTGCACGTGGTACAATACCTTTAAAAACAAAATTATTTTTTGATAAATTTAAAATCAGCATAGAAATTTTAAGACTCCTAGGAGAAAATATTATATTGGACTCCTTAGGTATTATAAGCCATCACATTTATTAATTGTTCTAGTGTTACATTATTTAGTTATCTTAAATTGTTATTAATGTTTGTTTTTACTTTTTAGTTAGTTATATTTTAACTTTGTTACACAAGTACCTGAACATATCTCAATGTTTGAATTTATTGTATTTTAAGACTTAGTTTTTTTCTAAACCGTAAATTTTAACAATACATATTTATACTGTTGCATTACTTAATTATTTAGCTATGATTATTATATTAATGTCTGTTCGATTGATTAGTACGCTGTGTATTGGAAGCAATCCTTTTCAGAAGGACAGCCCACATGTTTGTTTATTTTTAAATAAAGTGTTTTCTCTCTAAGTAAATATGAAAAAGTTAATAATTCCAATCAAGCTTTTGAACTCAGTGAAACTGCCATGATGCAGTCACACTCCTTAAGATCCATTGATCTATAGATATGCACTCACCAGTGGTTTGGTTGGGATATTTAAGAAGAACTTCAGGTGGTCTAAAACCTGGTGTGCCGGCTCGTGGGGCTGCTCTAGCTCGCCTTGTTATACATATGTTGCAGACTCGTGGACGTCCGTCACAATGGCACTGCTTAACCAGAGCTGGACTGCCAAGAGAACTACTAGAACTTCTACTGACTGCTGTAACTCCTGGGCTTCCTGACATTGGCATGGGCTTGGCAAACATACCTCCAACTAACTTTACCTGCTACAATAATAATAAACTAGTCAATAAAATCTTACAGAAATAGATGATTGAAACAAATAATACATTTGAGTATTTTAAATTTGAACAAAACAAATTTTCATTAATTGAATTAAGTAGATCAAAATAAATCATAAATTGTTTTTTTTTTTTATTGTAATGGCAAATTTAGAATAATTGCTCACCTCATATTTATTATATATAAATATTGGGGCACTACAGTTACAATGCTAACTTAAAATTAAAAAAAGAGAGGGTAAAACAATTTTTTTTTTTTTGGCCATTACTTATATTAATTTACTATTGGTTTATTCATTTCTTTATCCTACCAATGCATTTAAACAAAACTAATTATACTATTTATGCAAATACCTGTGAATTGTGAATCCGAACAAAGTTATTGTGAATAGGAGAATTACTACTGAAAGAATGGTTGAATGGGTTCCGTTTGACAACCAAAGGTGATTGCTGATTCTTCTCTTTAGACTGGAGATAACAATCCATCAAAAGTGAATTTTTCTTGGATACAGCCATTGATTGAGAATTGAGATTTTCACTAAGAGCTTTAGTCAATAACGTTTTCTTAATATTGAGCCTGTCCTCTTTAGATGGAGTCACATTGTTTGATATGGGCCTTAATGCAGGTCTCTTAATAACTTGTGACACACTCTGACCTTCCTGCAAACAAAACATTTATTTTTTTAATTTTAAAAACTTTTGCATACAAAGATATGAAATAAAATAATCTTATTCAGTGCAAATGCTGGCAATAACCCTTAATTTACTGTTATGGATGAAAAAATTCCTTACATTTAACTTATAATTATCAAATATATAATACTATACTAAATACAGTAGAATCCCGATATATCGTATCTTCAAGGGGTCGAAGAAAAAATATGATATATCGAGTAGTTCACTAAATCGGGATTATGAAATATTGATGGTAAAAAAAGAAAAATTAATGTAATAATTAAGACTTGTATTTATTATGCACATAAAAATAAACTGTATGATCATAAAAAAATTAAATATGTACTTGGTTTAAAAAAATTATAATTTGTTTTTTTTAATTAAACCATTTTTCGGGTGTTATCCATAGCATTTTATCCGAGTAGAACAGAAGGAGGTAAACAATCAAATCTTGGAAAAGGGTCCTCTCCTTTCATATACGTTTAACCGCAATTTTTCTTAGAATTATAAGAGTTATTCCTTCATCTAGAATCTAGGCTGTGCAAAAATTACATTTGGTTTGGACACAATCACACTCCCCCCTGAGTCTTTGTTTAATGCCGATCAAACGTCACGCGAGTTCTAATTTTTTCCCCGAAGAATGTTCTTTTCAATAGGTTCCTTTGCGATTCGGAATTAATAAAAAAAAAAAAAAATTAACGCTTCCTCTTAACTGTAGTGAAGTCTGAACTGTTGTTATTTTTTTCTGAGTAGAGTAAAACAACAGATACAGCCAGTAAATAAGCAAAATCTTGGAAATTTCCCCCTCGATTCATACGTTTTATCGGGATTACTCTCAGAATTATACGAGTTATAAGACGTTTATGTTCATGTTTATGTTCCTCGAAAGGGGAAAAAATACATTATACTGAGGAGACGGAAATACATTGGTTTTATACCAATTATCGGGATTTTTTCAAGGGACTGGCAATAATATACGATTTATCGGGATATATGATATGACGGGGTACGAAATACCGGGATTCTACTGTAATAGAATATACAATATACATTATTACAAAATAAATTTCATCGTATTATTAATTTTTTTAATTTATTCCAATGGATTATTTCTTTTTACTTTAATTTTTTAACACTAGATAAAAATATTCTTAGTTATTTTATTTTAACTCCATCCTGCATTAAGTAATACTTCAGTCCAGATATGACGAACATGTGGATTTTGCTCATAATCAGCTTGAACCTCACATTTCCAACTATGATTGGAGTTGAAGTATAATAATTTTTTTTTTTTTCTAACAACTTTAAAGTTTTTTCACATGTTATTATATTAAAAGCTCAAATAGCAAGTTGTTATCTTTTGTGCCAAACAACATAACATTTGGCTATTATAGGAAGATGGATCTCGGCTATATTAAAGTATTCCTCCAGTTTTTTTTTATCTCTCCAGAATTTGAAATAGCTTGTCAGAGTTGCAACCTTCTCTTGTTAATAATAAAGTTAAATTCTAAGACACTGCAGCCTGTTACCTATGTTATGTTAGGTAATTTTAAAACAGTGTAATTAATAACTAACAAATACCTCAATCGAGTCTCTCTTTCGTTTCTTGTCGGTGGAAACATTAATGTTTTGTTTAGCTTTTGGTTGAACTAATTCTATTTTTATAGAACTGAAGTTTTCACTACTGTCACTATTAGTACACTCTTCAACATGCTGGGCCAAACCAAAATCAACCAAAAGGAACCTAAAAGAACAATAATAATAACATTATTCGACTATTATACCGAACACCATCAAAAGTAAGTAAATCATTGAAATACAAATTGCTTACAATAATGTTTCAACATAATATTTTATTGGCTAACAAATGAAGTAATACCTCTTGATTACTCAATCTGATTAGATCTTAAGTACTTGGCAATTAGAATATAGATTGATAAAAAAAAATATAATAAAAGACAAAAAGTTACTGCATTACCTTTGTGTTTTTCTATGAAAGAGGAAATTAGATGGTTTGATATCCCTGTGTATAACACCATGAGAATGAACTCGATGCAGAGCTACCAACAGACCTCTTAGGTAAGTTTGAAGTTCTTTAGCACTCAAATCAGCCACATAATTCTGAAACAAAATAAAGGGAATTATAAAATCTTGTCATTAGTTAATGTAATTGTCACCTTATAAAACAACAATTATTATTTTAAAGAATTGATTCCAATAAAAACAAACTACTAATAAACTTACACTGAATTTGTCATGAGGCTGATATGGCATTACAAAGACTACACAGTCGTTCATCCTGTAGCATGAAATCACTGAAACTATATTGTCTACTCCTCTGAAACACCAAGAGACAGAAATTAAACCAATAAAAACAGGTTTTCACAAAAAAAAGTTAATATCGTAGCAGTATAAATAAATGAACCATCTATTTGAACTTTTAATGCGTACAACAATATAAATATGTTTTATAAATTAAACTTGAATATAACATAATAAGAACAAATAAAAATTCATTATTAAATATGTACGACAAACGCTTGCACTATTATCAGACATAGAAGTATGCAGTAAGTAAAATAACAAAAATAGTACAAAGTATGATATCTCACCCTAGATGGTGCATACACTTGAGTTCACGAGCTATACGTGTGGGATGACATGTTGGTATAAGATGCTTGACAGCAACTCTTAGCTTGGGATCCAATCGAGATCTGCCTACATAGACAGAGCTGAATGTACCCTCTCCTACTTTATGATCTAGCTCGTACTCCTCACCTAGTCTTGGCAGTCTCTCTAACAATTTTTCCAATCGACCTAGATAAAATTATAAACATTGGTTAAAAAAGCTTATGGTATGAATAAACTAAACAATTACTATGGACTAGTTATTATTGTGGACTAGACAAAACTAAACAATTAAATAAACATAATGCTACTCTGAAAATTTTAATGTGTCCATTAAGACTCAAAGAAAAAGCTTTTCAATGCAGCACAGTTCAGCACCAAATGCCTTAGCTGACCATGCTAAACTTGCATTCACAGCTATGGATGCAAGTGGAGCTGGGTTTTTGTGTATAGTTCCTCTCCAGCTCCACTTAGTCACTCTTAAATTCAAGGACAGAGACTCTAGTCAAATTTCCACTATGCTTCTCCTTAATGTGTAGATACACAAGGCACAATGTTAAGGAATAAAACCAGAGCAGAAGAGCGTGAGCTAACACTTGACACAAGATAAGGTAACAATCCACAATATTGCTCAGATATGCTTAAACGACTTAAGCCTGACTTACATTGGTAAACAGTCTTGTTTTAGGTAGAGTAGAATAATTCATCACTTCTGCACATTTCGATAAACAGTTTTGAACGCCATTATTACAAAAGTCTGTAAGTTGGCTGTAGGGGTACCCTTTATTCACTTAATCTTAAGAATGTGGATCCTTCCAGGGTAGTAAGAAAAGAAAAGACTAGAGTTTTATTTCGGCAACGTTTCGGCCTAGCCGGCCATTTTCAAGCCTAAAAAACAAATTTATTTGTTTAACTACAACAATTGATGTCGAAGAAGATACATATTGTAAGGACTAGATATTTAATACTAATATCTAAGTTATTAATAAGTCCCTCTTCGGAGATCATATTGTAGCTCAAAACTTCCATGATGTTAGTGAAGTAAAAGTTTATAAAACTGGTGATTCGGATTGTCCAGTTGATATGTAAGTTGGCTGTAGGGGTACCCTTTGTTCACTTAATCTTAAGAATGTGGATCCTTCCAGGGTAGTAAGAAAAGAAAACGTTGCCGAAATAAAACTCTAGTCTTTTCTTTTCTTACTACCCTGGAAGGATCCTCATTCTTAAGATTAAGTGAATAAAGGGTACCCCTACAGCCAACTTACATATCAATCTACTGGACGATCCGAATCACCAGTTTTATAAACTTTTACTTCACTAACATCATGGAAGTTTTGAGCTACAATATGATCTCCGAAGAGGGACTTATTAATAACTTAGATATTAGTATTAAATATCTAGTCCTTACAATATGTATCTTCTTCGACATCAATTGTTGTAGTTAAACAAATAAATTTGTTTTTTAGGCTTGAAAATGGCCGGCTAGGCCGAAACGTTGCCGAAATAAAACTCTAGTCTTTTCTTTTCTTACTACCCTGGAAGGATCCACATTCTTAAGATTAAACAAAAGTCTGACATTATACATAGTAAGATAGTGAGATTTTCCAAGCTAAAAACATATTAACCTCACTTTAATAAACCTACTTAACCAAGGGTACTACCCACCAATAAAAGACCAATAAAAACGAGAGATTTTTGACTACAAGAAAGCCAGATGTCCAAATCTTTTAATTTTTCCAAGCTGTCAAAAGTTAAAACATCTTGATCAGACTGTAAGTTCAGAGACTGAATATCTATTAATTACTGGTGCTAAAAGAGTGTATATTCTCCCCCCCCCCCCCATATTCTAGCTAGGTCAACAAAATCAATTTACCTAAGCTGAAAATTGGATAGATTATTTAAAATCAGTATCAGTGGTAGTCCAAAGTCCAAATCACAGAAAGATGAAGATAAATGGTTAAAAATGCTACAAAAACTACAGTACAACAAAAACGCATAGACAGTTGTTTTTTGTACTTAGGATGAAACAGCGAGCAGGGTCTGAACCTTATCTCCTAAAAAACCAAAAATAAATCTTACAAAAGCATACGTAGAGCTGGAACAATGATCACCAACAAATGAGGGAACCTGTAGACTCAAAACATTAGTGATAAATATTTACCAGAACTCAAAAGGAATTTGATTCTTTTAGCGGTTAGGTTTAGGTATACTTTTGGTACACAAATTTGCCAAGACTTAATAAAAAAAATAATATAAATTTGTGGGGTTTCTCAAACTCTACAATACACCAAATAAAAGAACACTTAAGAAGAAAACTTAACAATTTTGACTGCCGCATAGAAGAGAGCAAAAAGTACTTCCTTCAAACGGATTTTCTTGTCCATTCATTCATGTTAGTCTGGACTCAGATATGCATGAAATTGCACCAGAATCTAAACAATGAACTATTTGTGAAATTGTACACATTTCACATTTTAACAAAAATGTGTTAGTATTGAGTTAGAATTCAATTTGTTATCCTAAATTTTATTTGCCCTAGAATTTTCAATGGCTGCTCCACTCTGCTCATTTTCTGATGAAAAACGACCCTCTTGAATATAGTCTAGGTAGAGGTCCAAATTGAAGTACAAGAGAGTTTAAAGGAAAAAAATAAATTGATATATATAAGTCTCTTAAGAGGTTGATAGTGAGAAAATGTGTTATCAGAAGGGGCGCTGTACACTGCAGTTCAACCATCCACTTTTGCTTAAGCAAAAGTGGTTGGTTGAATTCTTAGAAAGCATTTCTTATGTTTTTAATCAATATGAATTAAAAAAATAAATAATATTTTAAATTTCCTAGAGTTGGAACTTGGAACACGCCAAGTCAATCAAATGTCATCTACATAAAGGAAAAATTTGAAAGGGTAACAAAACAACTGAATCTTTTTTATTAACTTACCCTGAGAGAATTGCATTGTAGACTTGTAATAAAAAAGGAAGCTACCATTTTGTATAAAAATATCTTTAATAAAGCTTATAAAATGAACTAACAAGGCAGAGCAAATTATTAGAGGAAGTAATTAATAAAATTGTTTATATAAATATAGAGAATAAGGCTGATTAGCTAAATTCGGATTGTGCGTGCCAGGCCTAAATAGCCACTCCGCACCGCTTCGTGGTGCTCCGCTCATTTCCTTGAAGAAAAACAACCCTCCTGCATATAGACCAGGTAAAGTTCCAACTCGAAAATATAAAACTCCGAAGAATTAAATAAATTAGTGCTTACTAATTTATTTTTACCACTGGTCCTCCCCACACTGTAGGAAATTATTTCCTGGCACAATACGAATTAGCCGGTTGATTATTAGATAAATATAAATAACTCATCTCATCTTAAATATAAAAGCTACATAAGGGGATCTCTTCTTACTTTAAATTTGTCATATAAAGTTGAAAAAATATATTTATAGTAATAGTATAAAGGGGTGATGCTTACTTTGGTGAGGTTGTTTGGATGAATGAGATCTGTTGATATTATAGTTGACAGGAGATTCTACAGCTGCTTCACACATTTTTTTTTTTTTAATCTGGAAAGCACAAAACAGAAATTAAAATTGATAAGATTTCAGGAAGTAGAGAGCCGAGCAACAATACGCCTCAAGGATACTAAGACAAAACGCGCACTAAGTCGAATACACTTAACTTTAGAAACAAAGATATACATGCTTCAAATACAATATCAAATTATCACGTATCATAACTCATAAATGATATATTAAATAAATAAAAATAAAGAGAACTCTTACCAATAAATAAAACCCAGAAAACAATTACTGTGCGACGAAACTTACATCAAGCTAAAATGCTTACTGCGTAGTTCTTTATTCCAAAACACGTAGCTCAAAATATAATTTAATAGGAACTGAGTAATAATAACTAAAAGCTACGATTTTAAAAGGAACGTTCAAAATATGAAATATATTATTAAAAAAGATTAAAACAAGTAAACAATTAACACGCAAAATCCCGCTCGATTTGCTTACCGTTTGTCGGAGTTGGAGTTATTTTTACTTTTGCTAGGTATGAATCCAGGATCATTTATTTAATGTCGTGCAGATATAGCATCAAATACTTTCGATTCGTTTTTAAAAAGCCATTCAATAGGATCGTTGATCGTTGATCGTTTATTATAATTATAATAATCTAATTGTTTATTTATTCTAGTAAAGTGGGAAATGTCTGTATACTCTCTTTGCTATGAAGAATACATAAGTAGAAACTTTCCTAAAATTGGGTCATAATAACATAATAGTCCTAACATGGGTCATAAATCTCGGATTCTCGGGAAACATAAAAATTTGTCTTTTATTGACCATGACAATATCATACTTTCAAGGATCTAGTATAAATAGTTCTGAAGGTAAAACAACCTCAACAATTTTATAAAATATCGGTCTCCTTGAATAAAAAAACCGGATCAAAAAATCTTTAGCAGACGTCTATAATAAAATTAAACAAACTTTTAAATTTGGCAATTCGCAATTCTAATGTTTAAGATGTGCGATATAATAATAATAATAAAGCCTTTTTATTTGTTTTGTGAAAATTTTACAAAATATTTAGTGTATAAATGGTTCTTAGTTTAGTATAAAAAAGGAACATAAATTATAATTTTACCTTTGACTTTATAAAAATAAAAATATCTGTAGTAGATTTTTTTTTTTTAAACAATTATTAATCTATTTATACATAATAGACCTATATACACGTACACATATTAGGGTGGGCCGAAAAACACTTTTTATTTTTTTTCGAGTCGCTATATAGTGAAAAAAACTTGCTATAAGCATACACAAACAAAATAAAATAAAATAAAATAAAAATCGGTTAATAAAGCCGGCTTTACACCTTGCGATTTGTCGGTGCAATCAGAAGGAACGATAAATTGCACGATATATCGGTTACCTGGGAGCATTTACACCACACCGATTTCTTACCCCGATCTTTCTTTTTAATTTGCTTTACGTAGAGAGTTGGCCGGGAGGTTGTACAACCTCCGTTTACACGCACCGACTTGTCGGCCGATCTCACAGATCGAATAGGTTTTGATTCGATCATAAGCCGGCTTTACACCTTGCGATTTGTCGGTGCAATCTGGTCGGAACGATAAATCGCACCGATATATCGTAAAGGTATAAATGGAAATTGTATAACGATATCGGGGTTGGGGTTGGGTTGTATGATCGAATAAAAACCTATTCGATCTGTGTGATCGGCCGACAAGTCGGTGCGTGTAAACGGAGGTTGTACAACCTCCCGGCCAACTCCCTACGTAAAGCAAATTAAAAAGAAAGATCGGGTCAGAGATCGGGGTAAGAAATCGGTGTGGTGTAAACGCTCCCAGGTTGCAACGATATATCGTGCAATTTATCGTTCCTTCTGATTGCACCGACAAATCGCAAGGTGTAAAGCCGGCTATACAACCCAACCCCAACCACGATATCGTTATACAATTTCCATTTATACCTTACGATATATCGGTGCGATTTATCGTTCCGAACAGATTGCACCGACAAATCGCAAGGTGTAAAGCCGGCTTTACACCTTCTTTCTTATGTAGAATAACTGATCAAGAACTCCAACTCTTTATTCAGAGTGGCACAGTACCAGATTGGGACATTGTAAGAAGATTTCCGTGCCATACACAATACACAAGCTGATGAAATGTGTATGAAATTGGTAACGGAAGCTTCGAGCAAAGTTTGTGCGGTTTTCAGTCAAGAGATGGATATATCAGGACATGCCTAGAATCAAGATCTATTGTGCCACGGTTTGGTCAGAAGTCTGAGTTCAAAGTAAAGAAGGAAAGTTTAAATAAATAATAATATAGTAATAAGAGACTTTAAATGTAAATATAATAATTGTTAATAGCAAACCTTTCATTTGGTTGGTAGGAGGGAAGGGTATAGGTGGTACTCGGAGAGCAGCCATCAGCCATCTCCTCGTGGTGAGTTCTGGGTCATTTTAGATATACAAAATGGGCGAAGAGCTGCACATTAAATGTAATTTTAAAAGAAAAAAATATTGTTTTATAACACATTCACACACTCAAACACTACAGGCTTACGAAAAAAGCAATAAAAAATGGATTCGACTAAAGAAAATATACGTTGAATGTAAATGTAAAAAAACCCCTAATTTTTGCGATTTTTTCGAAATTTGTCCGTTATTGCGCAAACGGAAAGCAGAATGGAATATGGTGAAACATTTTTTTATGCTTAGACGTACTTCAAAGAAGCCAAAAATCACTATAGCGATTGTCTCGTAATAAAATAGCGCCCTGAGTGATTTTTTCGCAAAATAGCTAAAATATGCTTTTTACGTAAATTTCAAGTGCGTTGCGCGATCGGAAGATGTTAACCGATTTTGATTATTTTTTTTTATTTTGTTTGTGTATGCTTAGAGCACAGGTTTTTTCACTATAGCGACTCGAAAAAAAAATAAAAAGTGTTTTTCGGCCCACCCTAATACATATACATCACGCATACATACATACCCACAGTATTATGTACATACAATATTCACAAAACTGGCCCACGAATGAGCTTAGGCCTCTCCCAGGGTTTTTCAAGTGTATCCTTTGCCCTCAGCATCCATTTAGTACTAGAAGTTAGGGAGAGGAAATGGACGGCCTCGAAGGTAACTGAGGACGCGACATGTCGTAGTTCGGGTCTCCCCACCCTATTATAGCCCAGCAGCGCTGTTTAACTACAATCAAGCATTATAAATGTCAAGCCTCAAATCAAAAATCAAACATCAAACTCGTTCTGTTCTGACCTGACCTTGGAACTCTCTGCTTGATTCTTGGTGTCGATTGATTAAAACTTTGTATGTTGTATGGTATTTTTGTTTCTGCTGAGTTGTTTTTGTTACTATTCGTTTCATTTATAGTTTTGAACCATATGTCCATTTTTGTTTTATTTAGTTTAACTTGCTAATTAGTCCAGGCAAATAAGGAAAAATAGGGAAAATAATTTATAAAGTTTTGAAACTTTGTGAAAAAACTCTTAAGGGGTGTAATAGTAAGAACCAGTAAAGTTCCCCCCTCTTGGTGGGGCGCTTCCCCCCCTCCCCCCTCCTTAAAGTCCCAAATTTACTTATTTTTCACTTTTAACGAAAAAAGGTTTATTTATTGAAGAAAAGTGTTATTAACAAACATATTTTTTACACAATTCTGCACAAAAAAGGTCCTATACATTTTAGAAGTGGGACATACCGTTATTGAGATATTGTTGTTGGAAAAATTAATTAACGTATTTTTGTGAACCAACATATCTTAAAAACAACCCTTCCGATTTTAATGAAATTTAGATAGTAGGTTATACTTAGCCTATTGTTGATCCCATAAAAGTTTTAACCTTCTGCGCCCATTATTTAATCGTCCACATGCGCACAAACATACATTTATTTAGGCCTATATCTTCAAAAGTACTCAAATGATTAATATGAAATTTGGATGGTTTGTCAAAAGTAGCCCGCAGATAGCTCCAAATTAATTTCAACCGTCTGCGCTCTTTTAATTTTCTAAATTGGTTACCTTTCTGTCTGTCTGTCGATCATTATTTCGCCTGTCTATTATGAATTAAAATATCAATTTATAAATTATTTCATCCATTTGCTGTTTTTTTTACTAATTTGCCTGAACTAAATCTAAAAATATAGTATATAATATTATACACAATATATATACTTGCATACATATATGTAAATACATAATTAAAAAATATAAGTGCTTCTACAATTATAAATCTATTATACGTATAATTTTTTTTTTT
>KZ652140.1:136300-159883 GCA_001010745.2 Gerris buenoi
ATTAGTTAACCCTAAAATACTATTCAGAAATCACAAAAATCTCAGTCCCTTTTTTTTGGGGGGGGGGAGGGGGGGCTACAAAATGTTTTGCCCAGGGTGCATCTTACCCTAAATCGGGGCCTGAGTGTACCATAAATAGAAAAGTGTGGCCATTTTGATTTCAATATATGGCCACCATATTGAATTATAGCCGCCATCATGGATTTATTCATCACTAATTCTCCTACTTCCCATTGACATATAGGTTTGATATTTGGTACATAGATAGAGTCTACCATAAATAGAAAAGTGTGGCCATTTTTATTTCGATATATGGCCACCATATTGAATTATAGCCGCCATCTTGGATTTATTCACATTCAATTATCTCAGCTTCAAATGGACCTAGAGATCTGAAGTTTGGTACATAGACTTATGGTTACTAAAAAAGAAAATTAAAGGTACTATCACTTCAACACATGGCCGCCATATTGAATTATAACCGCCATCTTGGATTTAATAACTCTCTATTATCTCAGCTTCCAGTGGACCTAGAGATTTGAAATTTGGTGCATAGACTAATGGTTTTGGGTAGTAAAGAAGAAAATTATAGACAATTTTACTTCTACATATGGCCGCCATATTAAATTATAACCACCATCTTAAATTTAATAAAACTCTATTATCTCAGCTTCTAGGGGACCTAGAGATCTGAAATTTGGTACACAGACCTACGGTAGCTTAAGAAGAAAATCAAAGGTACTTTCACAACAACATATGGCCGCCATTTTGAATTTAATCAGATACTATTGTCTTAGCTTCCAGTGGCTTTTAAGATCTTAAATTTGGTACATAGAATCATTGTAACTATAACTTAAAATTGAAGGTAATATAAAACTTATAGACGGATAAGGTGCACGAAGCGCACCGATCCAGCTAGTTACGTTATATATTTAGTAGTAATATAATATTTGTTAATATCATATATTAACTTTTGCTAGTCTCTGCTGGGTTCATCATTAGTTCTTGCTTCATACTTTTCAGATGAACTAATGTTCCTTAGAAAAGGCTTGTTTTTTTATTATTTTGTGGTGGCAGAATGAAATTTCCCAGCATTTTCTGTTCATCTTAGTGAAATCCGGACATTTCTCAGATCCGGATGAAAAACCGGACAGATGTTTTAAATCTGGAGGTATGGTAACCCTACCCAAAAGGGTACTCAAGAGGGAATTTAAAAANCCATATTAAATTATAACCACCATCTTAAATTTAATAAAACTCTATTATCTCAGCTTCTAGGGGACCTAGAGATCTGAAATTTGGTACACAGACCTACGGTAGCTTAAGAAGAAAATCAAAGGTACTTTCACAACAACATATGGCCGCCATTTTGAATTTAATCAGATACTATTGTCTTAGCTTCCAGTGGCTTTTAAGATCTTAAATTTGGTACATAGAATCATTGTAACTATAACTTAAAATTGAAGGTAGTATAAAATAGAATAATTGAAAATGGTTTTAAAAAATAATATAACCTAGTTTTAATAATAATAATAATTAATGCTTTATTAGTTGAAAATACAATGGTTGTTGTTTTTATTTTTATTCAGCATTTATAAGCTTTGGCCTGTTTGCCGTCAGCTGGAGTTGGTCATTTAAGGCCGTTATTGATTAATACAATCTACTTAAAATTAAAAAGTAAATATTAAATTTAAATTAGTATACATGCAAATGGTAATTATTAAATTAATACGATAACAAACAATACATAAAGTTTTAAACTAGTATAGTTACATGCACAAGTTGATTAATAAAATTAAAGGGCGGTAAATTAATAAGTTTTGCTAGCATTTTTAGTAATAAAATTAATAAATAATTAGTTTTAAAACTGAAAAAAATAAATAAAAATCTACATGCATTAATAAATAATCTATTAATAAGGACGTAATAATGATATTAAATTAAAAATAACTAAAGTCACAGCTCTAAATAAATAACATTAAATAACTAACAATTAATAAAGAAATAACAAATAAATAACTAACAATTAATGAAGAAATAACAAATAAATAACTAACAATTAATGAAGAAATAACAAATAAATAACATTAAATAGCTATCATTTAATAAAGAAATAACAAATAAATAACATTAACTCATTTTAACTTAATGACATTCGCTCGCATTCATAATAATATTTAAATAGCCCTAGTAAACTTTAAAGAATAGAAAAATAAATAACCCAATGGCATATACATTGCTAAATATCGTGCTGCAGGATATACCTCCTGTAATACCAAGCGCGCTCTGTAAAAGCAACCAATGATTCCCAGTCTTTCCCATTTAAATAATCAATAATTTGGTTTTCATCTAATTGGTATCGTCCGAGCCATTGCACTCTAAATTCTCCCAGCACTTTGCACTTGCCTAGGAAGTGAAACACATCTTCTTGCTCTTTAGCGTTGCACATAGTGCACAGGCCGGTGCCACTGTCGCTTCCTAACCAAGGCTGATGGTTCAGGCATATTACTCCCGCTCTTAGCTTCATTATCCATCTTATTGATCGTAAACTGTTGCTGTCTTTTAGGTAGGTGTTTTCTTTTAAGTCAGTTATTAGTTTTTTATAGTGGAGATGGAATTTTGCTTTATTGGCATCCTGCAAGAAGCTTTCCTTTTGGTCTTTTTTAATATTTTCTATTACTCCCATCATTTTCTTCTTCCATTCTACCGGATTTGGTGTTTCTCCAAAACTGACACAACTTTTTTCTCCCAGCCTGATCCACTCTTTGTACCAAAACTCTTTCTTCCTAATCGCTTCTAAAGCGAGTGTTTTTGGCAGTCTCGAGTCCCCCATTTGCAGCACATCCGTTATATAGTTGACATGCATTTTTAGCGTATCAAGGTACATAGTGCTTAGTTCAGTCTCCAGATACAAGGCGTAATTAGGGGTATTGTAGGGCAGCGCAAAAATTTTCTTGATAAAAAATTTTAACAACTTCTCTACGTTGTCCCAGCTCTGGTATCCCCACACTTGAGCTCCGTACAGCATAATGGCTTTGGACACAGCGTTGAATACGGCTAGTTTGCCAGATAAGGGCACCTTTTCGCTTTTCAATAAATTACTCCAGCACGTGTTAAGTCCTGCTTTAGCCACCTGTAACCTATTTTGCGTATGTGCAGTCATGTTTAATGAGGGTGTCAATGTTATTCCCAGATATTTATAGCTCGAGACGCATTCTACTTGCTTTCCTTGATACCACCATTTATCTTTTTTTGGCTTTCTCCCATTTTTTGCAAATACCAATATTTTGGATTTATCTAAATTGATGTGCAGATTCCAAATTTCGCAGTACTCTTGTAATTTATTCATCATTCTTTGTAGCTCTCTTTTATCCTCACTTATCAGTACAATGTCGTCGCAGTAAAGCAAAATCCGCACTCGGAAGTCTCCAACTTTTATTCCTCCTTCTAGCCATTCGTATAAGTCATTAAGAAACAACGAAAATATTAAAGGACTCAACAGACAACCTTGTCTAAGTCCTGCGCCTGTATTAAAGCTCCGCGTTACTTTACCATCTTTACACCAAATTCCTGCTTCTGTTTCCTCATACAAACATCTTAATATGTTTAATACCTTTCCGGTGATTCATAACCTGCAAGTTTGTAGATCATTGCCTTTCTATCCGCGCAGTCAAAGGCTGCCTTGAAGTCGACGAAGAAGCAGTATACTTTTCCGGTGCTATTAGTTGTCTTTAGTTTTATCAGACTCATGAGATTGAAGATATTATCTATGGTACAGTAAGACTTTCTGAATCCGGCTTGAAACTCGTTGAGAATTTGTTCTTTCTCTGCCCACTCGGTCAGTCTATTCAACAGCAATCCAGTGAACATTTTTGATATGGCGTTTAGAAAAGATATTCCTCGATAATTGCTGGGGTCATTTGTGTCCCCTTTTTTATAGATTGGGAAAATCACTGCTTTTTTGTAACTTTTTGGTATTTTTCCCATTTTATACATATAATTAAAACATTTTAGAATTTCTTTTAAAATATCATTGGGTGCATTTACAAAAAACTCGTACGGGACTCCGTCATATCCTGGGGCTTTATTTTTCTTTACTTTACCCAAAACTCTTTTTAATTCTTCCATCTCAAAATCCGCATCCAAGTGTTCGTTTATAAACCACGGTTCCGCATAGGATATGGTAACAATATTACTGGTTGGGTTCAGCAAGGTATTGAAATGTTGTACCCAATCCGATTCTTTTATATTCCCGATTATCTTGTTTCCGCCTTTTTTAAATATTTTCACTGCTTGCCAAAACTCTTTCGTATTCTTTATATTAATGAATTTTTCTTTTGTTATTTCGACCAAGAGGTCTTCCTTTGATCTACATAAATCCTTGTATTCTTTCTGCTTTTTCGTATAAAGTTTTCTTTTGTAGTCGTTGCTATTTAACCTAAAAATGTTTACAAATTTGAATGTAATTTTTCTCGCTTTCCAACATTCAAAATCAAACCATTTTTTCTTAAACCTCTTGTTAGCCATACCCCCATTTCCATCTTGGTTCATCACTTTCTTAGCTACCTGAATAATTCCGTCGATTAGTAAATCAGTTGATTTCTCATCCTTACTAATTATACTCGGTGCTATTTGCATTATTTGATTGCAGTAGGCTTGCTTATATTTATCATGCCAGTTTAGTCTAGGAAGTAAGGCCAGGGTAGATTGCTCATTGATGTCTTTCTCTATAGCTAACGTTATTACTATCGGCTGATGGTCTGACACTACATGTTCTTCTACCTTGAAATCTTTTACCCAATTTATTTTACCCATAGAGAGCCAAGCATAGTCGACCACAGAATTTCCACGGCTGGTTATACAAGTATATTGTCCTCCCGAGTCTCCTCTAGTCCTTCCATTTAGTAAAAGTAAGTTAGCCTGATCACACATATCTAATATCTTTCTTCCTTCTTTATTCCTCTTTTTATCCTTTGATTTTCTTTCCAGGTTAACTTTATCTTTCCAGCCATCTTCAACAAGTTCCTTACACATCAGTTGATCCGTTCCTATTCTTCCATTGACATCGCCACAGACTAAACCAATCTACGTCTAAATTATTTAGTAGTAAGTTATAAGTTTTCTCGAAATCTCTAATCCAGTGATTACAATTAAGGTAAATAGGAAGTACTTTCAATGATTCTCCCTTTCTATTTTTAATTAAAATTATTATTTCATTTTCAATGTTACTAAAAGATAAATATTTAGATATTTTTGTTTCAATTTTTATACCGAGTAAAATGCTTCCACTAGCTCGGCCATACAATGCCGTTTTAGTGGCTGGTATCCATCGCACTGAAAAATAATTAGATAAGTTTCAAATTTATAGCCGCTATCTTGGATTTATTCACATTCAATTATCTCAGCTTCAAATGGACCTAGAGATCTGAAGTTTGGTACATAGACTTATGGTTACTAAAAAAGAAAATTAAAGGTACTATCACTTCAACACATGGCCGCCATATTGAATTATAACCGCCATCTTGGATTTAATAACTCTCTATTATCTCAGCTTCCAGTGGACCTAGAGATTTGAAATTTGGTGCATAGACTAATGGTTTAGGGTAGTAAAGAAGAAAATTATAGACACTTTTACTTCTACATATGGCCGCCATATTAAATTATAACCACCATCTTGAATTTAATAAATCTCTATTATCTCAGCTTCTAGGGGACCTAGAGATGTGAAATTTGGTACATAGACCTACGGTAGCTTAAGAAGAAAATCAAAGGTACTTTCACAACAACATATGGCCGCCATTTTGGATTTAATCAGATACTATTGTCTTAGCTTCCAGTGGCTTTTAAGATCTTAAATTTGGTACATAGAATCATTGTAACTATAACTTAAAATTGAAGGTAATATAAAACTTATAGACGGATAAGGTGCACGAAGCGCACCGATCCAGCTAGTTACGTTATATATTTAGTAGTAATATAATATTTGTTAATATCATATATTAACTTTTGCTAGTCTCTGCTGGGTTCATCATTAGTTCTTGCTTCATACTTTTCAGATGAACTAATGTTCCTTAGAAAAGGCTTGTTTTTTTATTATTTTGTGGTGGCAGAATGAAATTTCCCAGCATTTTCTGTTCATCTTAGTGAAATCCGGACATTTCTCAGATCCGGATGAAAAACCGGACAGATGTTTTAAATCTGGAGGTATGGTAACCCTACCCAAAAGGGTACTCAAGAGGGAATTTAAAAAAAAAAAAAAAAATGGGTTTAAGAGAAACCTGAACTGAACCATTTAAAATGGTTTAGATGGAAGATGGCAATCCCAGGCTAGCGAATGCACATCATGTCATCAAAGAAAACTCCTAAACGCATGTGTTTAGATTTTGCATATTTTCAGAGTTGTGCATAGATGGCTAAAAAATATTTTGTTTATTTATAATATAAATTCATAGATGGTCACCATCTTGACTTGAAACAGCACCATAATTTATAATGTATCATAAGAAGTGACTTAATTCCAAATTTCAAGGTCCTGTATTAAATAGCTCTCAATGTTTTACAATCAAATTACTTACAAAAAACAGAAATAATAAAGGAATTATTATCAACTTTGTCTATTCTAGCATTTACGATTTTTGAGAAATGGCGAAGAATAGAACATTAATGGGACTTACCTTCTAAACACGTATGTAGCCACCATTTTGAATAACAAACTCAGATTGAAAAATCTTTTTATAGAATATGCTCATGTCATAAAATGTTACTAATTTTCAAATTTCCTAACAAAAATTAAAGCTAATAGGCCCCATCTTAAACAAATATGGTAGATTTAAAAATTCTTTGTTAACCCATTGATTGCGTAATCTAATTCATGAACCTACCTTAGTGACTGCATAGAATCTTTAAAAGTTAATTTAAAAAAAAAAAATGAATCCCCTGTGGATGCAAACGTCTGCGGGTGACGGAGCCTTGCAAGATGGTTCTACTCAAGGCACGGAGAATAGAGCTACTGAGGGCTGAACGGAGGGGGCTTGTATCCACTGTGGATTCATCCGTCACCAGCCTTAGACCGGCATGAATCCACAGTGGATTCATCCGCACTGAATGGGTTAAGGTGGCCAACACGAAGAGGAAGCCTATGGAATTTTCTTTACCAAACCCTCTCCCACACAAGGGGTCAAAATTGAAACAACATATACATTCTTACTTAGGGGGTGGTCGTTCACACAGGTAGACTCAATGGAGCATTAAAGACAGAAAATTAAGGAACACATTATTCATTCAAAAAGCCTTAAAGTCATAGAAGTCACATTCAAGAGAAGTCTGGAATTTACATTATTAGTCCATGAATAGTCCACACTATTAATCCACTATTAGTCCAAGAAAGAGCGTGCAAAAAAGTACCTGACTAACATCAAAAACTAGAATTTTGTGTACAAGGTAATTTTTTATTGCCTTTTAAGAATATGGGGTCGGACATTGCTTGGCAATTGGCATTTGAAAAAATAAAATGGTGGAGAGTGGCCATGTCCCGCCAATTATGGTGGACAGTATAATTTTCATGATCCTGAGTAAAAAATTAGTTAGTAGACTGAAAATCAAGTTAATGTTAATTTGACCTTGGTAGGTACTCACATATTACTCTAAATCAAAGTGGTCAACTATTAAGGGACAGACTAACATCAACTTGATTTTCAGTCTACTACTTAATTTTGTAGGCAGGATCATGAAAATCCCATTTTACACCATAATTGTTAGGACATCTCTCTCCACTTCCACTATTTTTTTTTTTTTTTTTTTAAATGCTATTGCCAAGCTATGTCCTGCAGAGTACTTGGCTGACCAACAATTCTTAATATACAATAAAAGATTAATTTGGCACAAAATTCTAGCTTGTTGTTATACAGACACTTTTTTCTATGCCACATTCTGTACAATAACAGCCAAGTCATAAATAAATTATAATTCTACTTGGTGTATGTGTTCCCCGTGTTCATTAATAGTAAGTAGAGATTTGGGCATTAAGAAGAAAGACTACTTATTTATCTGATGACTATATTTTGCCTCCTTCTCAAGGCATATTCATGTTACCTGTACCATTTTTTTATGTCTATTCCTATTTTACTTCAAGTAGCATTCTTGAACTCTGTGTCCATGCATGCCAGAGATCAAACAACACAGGATAGTTGCTCACTAACTCTATTAGTTATTTGTCTTTCATGTCTTTAACAAAACAATACCGAAAACTATAAACTAAGAGTAAAAAAAATATTTATAAAATAAAAATTATTAAATAAGAAAGAAACAAAAAATCTTTATAGTTTTTAGTATTAGACACGAATAGCTTTTGGTTAAAGACACGAATGATGAAACACCAATGGTGTTAGTGAGCAAATATCCTGTGTTGTTCGATCTCTGGCATGCAAAATACATGGACAGGGAGTTTAAGAATGCTGTTGGAGTAAAATAGGAATAGATATAAAAAAAATGGTATAGGTAACATGAATATGCCTCGAGAAGGAGGCGAAATACAGTCATCAGATAAAAAAGAAGAATTTCCTCTTTTTACCCAAATCTCTACTTACTATAATTCTACAGTAAAATATAATTAGACACAGTAAGTAAAAAAATTAAATAACCCAAAAATTTATATTTACAAGAAGAGAATAGTGTGAATTCATAATAATTGAAATTAATGTTTGGACGCTAAAGACAAGCCGGTCAATAACCAGTCTAATTACTACAATGTTAGATAAAGGAAATTATTGATTTGTTTTTTTCATTTTCAAGTTTTTAAATTTTAACTCTATATTGTATTTTTTTTATTTTTCAAAGGATAGTATTTACTATTTTTCATTCTTTCTAATTTTAAATTAAAATAGATAATTCCTGGATAACCCATTTTACTGGTTCAACAAATTTAATTAAATTTTTTTTGAGATTTTAAATTCAGTTTAACTTGACAATTTCTCTTCTTATCAAGGTTTGTAAAAAATTTTTAGACATTCATAATAAAACCAGAGTGTAAAAATAAATCCATTCATTAGAATCAACAGGTTAATATACTGTACCTTGATCAATATTAAAGACAAAGCAGATAGACTTTGGTGTATTAGCCAAGTACTATTTCCAAAGATAGAAATGCCAGATATAAATGAAAATAAATATGTTTTGTGAAATATTGGTGTGTGATTTTTAATAAGCAAAAAGGTAATTCTGACTATTTGGCCCACCTATTACTTGCCCTATTTACTAGCAATTTTTTTTTAAACTGTACCTTCATAATAAATACGAGTACTGTTTGTAGTATCTTGATAAATTCAGCAGTTTTGTTTTCTAAATACCTACGTTAAGTGTCACATTCTAAGGAACATATAGAAAGTTAAGGTTATAGGTTAAATCGAAAAGTACAAACCTTAACCTAAACCATTACCTTCTTTAATTTTTCTAGGAAATGATACTTAGCCTATTATTAAAACAAAACTAGTGCATTTATTAAGACGCTATTAGTATCCTACATTAGTAGACATTCTACTATAATACATAGTACTTATACTAATAATTTTAAGACATCTTTACTATTAGTATAGCAGGACATAAACCTGGATTCGGTTTTTAGAAAAGGTAATTCAAATAAAACACAAATATTATCTAGATTTAATACATATAATTAACGAATATTACAATAATAATTATTATGTTACACTTACATGGTGATATGCATAAAATAACAGATGACAAAAGAGTTGCTCGATTCGAGCATAGGGTAAAATAAGCTATGAAGTATGACTTTATACGTAGGTATACAGTAATCACAAGAGTGAATCTGATAAAGTTACACACGAAACAGATAACATTTAAATTTGGTTCTCTTAAAGTCTATTTAAAGGAATACGAACAGAATCTCTGAAACAGAGAGACGTCTACGGGCTCGATACATCAAGTCGGAACATTGAGGGCACAATTAGTAGACAACCCATATTTTAAAGGGTATACTTACACAAAGAGAAAACATCGTTACAGAATAGAACAGCTGCTCTTCTCTCTGAAAGGATTAGCTTTCTGAGAGCTGAAGCCGACCAGAAGGCAGTCCTCCTGTTCGTGCTCAGACACATATTTTACTATGTCTTGGACGGCCTGAGACACGTTAATACGACGGATCGCCGCTTCCCTCCGAAGCTGCTCCGTAATCTGCCGTTGTTGCTGCAGATTGGAGACCATCATGTCCATAACAGCAGTGTCCGAGAGCACAATTGTAAGGGCGTGGTAAAACTTCTAGGCGAGAATACCAGCCACAGAGTGGCTTCGATTAGGGTTTGTGGTGAAGGAATAGAGAGAAGTATCGGACCCGGATAAATGTGGCCGGTGTACTAGAGCTGTTTGAAGGCCGATCGAATCAGTTTCAAGCGGAAAAACTTGACAAAAAACAGACAAAAGTGGAAAAATGTAAACACAACCGAGCAACGAAAGCGATAGCTCAAGAACGCATGCGCAATTGCCAAGCTACAGGTTTCAGGTTAGGCAACCATCAAATAGACAATCTAAACACAAAAAAACTCAAGAGCTATTACAGGGGGCCCCGTTAGGAGATAGGAGGCCTATATTAATTTATATCAATTTATAAGATGATGAGACGGAAAGGAAATTAAATGTTTATTAATTGCCTCCTCCTACCGTTTAACTCTCACCTCATATTGCTATTTACATCTTCTCACAATTAAACGCCCAATAAAGAAGAATACGTTTTAATTCATAGGATTTCTTGACAAGATTTTGTGGAACCAATTTGGTTAAGTTATTCGGATGGAGGCTTTATTCATTTTTTCATGCATGAAACTGTTTTCTAAAAATTATATTTCAATATTAAATTAATAATTAATCTGGTAATAAAAGTATAACACTATCAGTAAAAACTAAGTACAGCGATATGGCTCAAAATCTGGACCCTACCCTACTATACAGGGTGTTCATTAAAGTTGGTCACAAACTTCGGGGGCTGATAGTACCCATAAAAACAAACAAATTGTGTCTAATAATGATATGCCGAAAAATCCTTCAGTTTATTAGGTTTATTCAGTTTATTTAGATCCTTCAGTATTTGGCTTTTAAAATTATAAATGTGCGCCATTTTGAAGCTATTAATGCAAATCAAACAAATGTTTTTTTTTTAAGTTTTTGTTGTTTTATTATTAATGTGCGTGCAAAGTTTGGTTATTGTAGCTAAAGTAGTTTTTGAGATATTAATTATTTTTATAAAAATACAAAATGGCGGCTAGCTGAAGGATTTTTTGGCATATCATTATTAGACACAATTTGTTTGTTTTGATGGGTACTTTCAGCCCCCGAAGTTTGTGACAAACTTTAATGAACACCCTGTATATTTGGAGGACATGAACTAATAATTAATTAATTTTACCTTTTTTGATCAAATACAGCTAGGTATTATAAATTTGAATGTGAGAGTGAAGGGGGGACGCCTGGAGCCTAAACTAAGGGGGTGATTTTGACGAAATTTGGCATACATATTCAGAAAAATCATACCCCAAGTCGAGGCAAAATCGAGAAATGAATTTTGGCTCCAAATTTTGGGGTGATACCCCCAAGAACTCTTAAATAAACGTGATACAAAAAAAAAAAATCATTTTTCGAAAACGGTTCCGACGATTTTGATTAAGAAATTCTAAAATGTAGTTCATTTAAAAATTTAAATGCATCTAAACATATAAAGCCGCTTTTCCGGGAAAAATCTAGTTCCTGAGAAAATAGCTTTAAATGCGGACGAAGAGAGGCCGGGTTCGATTCCCCGCCGAGGAGAAGTTATTTTTTTATTATACATTTTGATAAAATATTCAATAATAATTAAATATACCTAGGAAAATTTTACCTTTTAATGAGAGAGTAAAACTTGTTCTGAGAAATGTAGTCCTTCGTTTGTTCTAAATTTGACATGCATGTTTAGTGTTAAGAAACATAATACTACCCCAACCAAAGCAAAATCAAAAAATTGATTTCAGCTCCAAATTTAGAGGTGCTGCACCCTAAATGTCTTGTAAAATCGTAAAAAAATAATCTCCAAAAAAAAAATAATTTCGGACGATTTCAATTAACAAATTCTTATCTGTACTTGTAGTCCATTTATATTCCAGGAGATAGCGTGCAAAAAAGTGTCTGACTAATATCAAGCTAGAATTTTGTATACAAGTTTATCTTTTAGCGACTATTATATAATATGTGGTCGGCTAGATTTGTCTGCGGGACATAGCTTGGCAATAGGCGTTTGAAAAAACAAACCGGTGGAGAGCGGCCATGTCTCAACAATTATGGTGGACAGTATGATTTTCATGATCCTGAGGTACAGAATTAGTTAGTAGCTCAGAGCAATGAAAGGGAAAAAGATTATTTATAACCCCTTCCTTCCTCTGAGGTTAGTAGACCAAAAATCAAGTCGATGATATTTTCACACTTGATGGGTTAGTTATTAAAATATTACTAAAAATCAACGTAGCCACCTGTCAAAGGACAAACTAACATCAACTTGATTTTCGGTAACTAATTCTGTGCTCAGGGTCATGAAAATCACATTTGTCCACCATAATTGGTGAGACATGGCCGCGGTTTGTTTTTTTCAAACGCCTATTGAAAAAAAACTTAGCCGACTTAGCCAGCAACTTAGCCGACCACATATTCTTAAAAGGCGCTAAAAGATTGACTTGTATACAAAATTCTAGCTTGATCTTAGTCAGACAATTAAAAAATGTTTTAGGTTTGAAAATGTCTCAAACAAGAGACGAAATATCGCCTAATTTTAACTTTTTTTCTAATTTTAACTTAAACCCCTGAAGACACAAAAGAAAAGGATATATATTATATTAAAGGGGACAATTAAATTAAAAAAAATATAGTCAGACACTTTTTTGCACGCTATCTCCTAAACTATTACGAATTAAACATTCAAATACATAGTTTTCCTGGAATATATTTAATAATAAATTAATTAAATTATAATGGGACTCAATTATAATCATTATGGGATTTAAATTCAGCATCAATTTATTGTTGGGTAAAGTCGGATTGTACGTGTCCCACTAGGAGGTTAGGTGATAAAAAGGTGATAAATCCCGCATATTAAATTAAAAACCTTAATTTTGTGTACACTTGAATTTTCAATAGCCGCTCCGCACCGCTTCGCGGTGCTCCGCTCATTTTCTGAAGAAAAACAACCCTCCTGTATATAAACCAGGTAGAGGTAAAACTCGAAAATATTTCTGGGGCACGTACAATCCGACTGAGCCTATTGTTGTAATAGAAAGTTGTGTTAGAGTTTGTCAAACCGACAATTTTGATTTTATTAATTAATAAAATATTACATATAAATACCAATTAATGTGAAATACAATTATTATCTTTAAATGAGCCTGGATTTTATTTCCCGCCACGCTCGTTTTTATTCGAAATAAATATGTAAATAATCTTTAGTTGATAAGGAAAGGAAAAGATAAGTCATATTTTTAAACTTTTTTCTTTTACGTAATACGTGATATGCACTAAAAATTATTAGTTCTATGTCATATTATGTGTGTTGGTTATGTCTCACGAAGAAATCACCAAGTTGGAGCTTGTATATACTCGATGTTATTGCGAAGAGAACATTTGGAAGCTCTGTGAAAATGTTCGCGATGCTCTCAGTGATATTTTAAACGATTGTTTCGCTGTATTCATTTCAAACGATGTAGAAAGGATTCCTTTGTGGTCTCAGAAAGCTAGTGACAAACCTGACGGATTTATAATATGGGATTATCATGTTATCTTTGTTCATAAAAATATCAAGGGCCCATGCTTAGTGTATGACTTTGATACCACTTTGAATTTTCCATGTGAATTTAAAAATTATATCGATTTGTGCATTAAACGCGAAGACAATATTAACAGACAATTTCACAGATGTTTTAGAGTAATCCACGCTAATGAATACCTCTCAAACTTTGCTTCGGACCGAAGTCACATGAAACACAGTGATGGCTCATGGCATATGCCTCCTCCACAATACCCGCCTATTACAGCTCCATCTACAACTAATAATATAAGGAGTTTTATTTCAATGGACCCAAACCAAGGCTTTGGCATGGTAATGAAACTTGAAGAATTCATCAATTTCTTTCAAGAAGCAGATTTAAGGCATGCTTCTTTAAGACAGCCTCTTACTCTTGACACACTGAAGCAAATAACACAATTCTGAGAACTACTTTGCAGTTGAAAAGATTTAAGTCTGAAATGTAGCGATGGTTGTCTTCAATTGAAGTAGGTATTAAGATTGTCATTGGTATGTATTAAATTTTAATGATCATTGACTGATTTTTTTTTTTACACTTTTAAGTGTATAGTAAATTTCAGTTGTAGGATATCATTCATATTAGAATTCTTACAGTATCATTCAGAAAAGAAGACGATGACAGCGTGGGAAATCAGATGACACTCAGATTGGCCAACCTATGTGAGGGTAAAACTAAAGTCACTAGGTCTGTTTTAAACGGCTGATACCGAGGGCCGCACCCCTCCACTAGAGATTTTTATTTTTGCCTAGTTGGCTCAACCTATTGCCCGCCAAAATCTCGAGCTCTAATTGGCTCTCCCCACAATGTGTCAAACTTTCCCACGCTGTCAACGCACGTCTTCTTTTCTGAATGATACTGTAATGTCATAATGAAAGACGTAATATTACAGTTCTTAGAAATAAGTTTTAGTGTGATGTCAGCACAGGAAAGTAAAAAAAAATGGGATTGGAATGGCCAATGGTGCTTATTGGGTCCTCACCCCATTTTTTGGACCTTTCCCGTGCTGTCATCACACTAATACTCATTCCTTAAAGACTGTTGTAATAAGCCATTCACACTGTCAAAATTGAGATTTAATGGTATCATAGCATTACTCGTACAAACACTTGTAAAATAGAGATAATATGTTGTCCCTTCACAACAGCAAACATTATAGTAGAAGCAATCAAATACAGTGGAAGCCGCTTAATGTGATCACTTAGGGACCTAGATAACATTGACTGACTTATAATAAAAGGTACTGCTGGAGGAAACTCCGGCTCAAATCAATACAGAGTTATTAAGAAGATTTTAATACATACTCTGAATGGTGTTATGACACGTTAGCTAAGAAAAAAAAAATCATATACCTATCTTTTTTTCTTTTTTTTTTAGGAACAATTAGAAATAAATAAGGGACAAAACTAATGCACAAATATATGTAAGTTCATAAATAAATGCACTTGTTAGGACGTTTCTAAGGGGTATTTTACATTTAGAAATTAATGATTGAGGTAGTTCGTGACAGTTCAAGCATAATGAGAGGGTATGTTAGCGAGATGCTGTCAAATACCATCAGTTATAACTGTATTATTGGATTTACGTATGACTACAATATTTAAGAAAGTATATCTTTGTATTAACAAAAGATATTCTTCCTATAACAATGAATATTAATAACAGATTTTTTGTACAGCAATGGGTTCCAGTAAAGGAGTCGATTAAATCCCTACAAAATTGCTCAAAGTTTTTGTACCCCAAATTGCTTTTCAAACTTCCTTTCATTTGGAAGTATTTAATTAATATGATCCCCGCTATTCCAACTGATCTTATTTAAACCATACTGTTAATAATAGTATTCCTTTCTTAGATACTCTAGTAATAACTGATTGCGGTACCGTAAACCACAATACTCGATTTGTTTGCTCAATTATATTTCTCATCATCCTTACAGCCAATGATATAATTTTACAAAATAATTTCTTAATAAAATTCTAAGAATTAGAGATCTGTCCTTTGATGATAAATACATAAAAATATACAAAGAAATACTTATCCCATAACATTGTCAACCAAATCATTAACAAGCAAAATAATAATTATGCTGCCCAAATAACCCCTCCAGTTCATTCAATAATTTACATTAAAAATCATTCTGAAAAAATCGAAACAACTCTTTTATCACCCGGGACAAATTTTTTTTTTTTTGAAACCAGTGTCTCCCAAACTTTTCTAGCCCATGGTACTCTATAAAATAAATAGCTGATAGCCTCAACACACCGTTTTATGCAGGGCCGCCAAGAGCCATACTTGATTCATGTGAATAGGTCAACTGGGTCCTTCATGTGGTCCAGGGGTCCTTCCCTGGAAAATTTTTGAAGATATCATGTCTGGAAATCACTTTTTTCGCAATTTGGCTTTTACCATCCACTTTTATGGAAATGTACTTTTCGAAAATCATGTATTTTACCATGATTTTTATGGAAACACATATTAACTTCAATTTTCTTTCAATACTGTTTCTGTACCTGTACCATCAGGCCAAATGTGAATGAATAACATTTTTAGATTTAGTGTTCAATTTTTGTTACTTTTCTATTGTTATTTTTATGTTTTAACTTAAATTACTAGAAATAGGTGCCAGACCAGGGTTAGGGGAGGGAGCATAGTTCCATAAGGAAAAATTAAACTACATATTCTGTTTTAAACTATTGTACTCATACAGGCAGGCATTATTTTGTTCTGACTAGTTTGGATTTCATTTTTTTTATTCCAGTTCCAATGGCACACCTGGCCTGACTCGCGGCACACAGTTTGGGAAACCCTGCTTTAAATCCTCAAATCCAGTTAAAAAAAAAACTTTTCAGTAAACCAGTGGTGTAGTGGCATATTTTACATAGTAACGCTAAATATATCTGTTACATTATAAGGCAAGTCGTATTTATATGATTTCCTAGAGTGCCTATAATAGCCAAGAGTATAGAATTAGAATGTACCATTTACAAATAATTGGTTTAGCTCGTCGAGTTCTAGTCTCATCTGCTGTGCTGTGTTGTCGTAACCATGTCCTGACGTAGTGCTCTGGTTTCCATGTCCGGATATTTAGGCCATTAAACTTAATAGGTATTAGTACTGATACGTGCTTGTGTCAGTCTTGTTCTAGTTGCTGATATTATTATATTCATATGACTAAAACACCTGACTGGGGGTTATATGACTAAAATACTCATATGACTAAAACCCCGTTCACACTCTGATGAACTGCAAGGAATGAGCTTGGAGCAATTCAAGGTTTAAATTCCTTTGGAATGACCGTGCTGTTTTCTTAATAATCTCTAAATCTGTTACTACGCACAGTGACGCAGTACCAAGTACAAGCAAGGTTATCTTTGAAATCGGATTGCACACATTCACGCTCTACTACACCACTGTACTACAAAACCCTATTCCCATCAATGTGAAAACTAATATAATTTATCAAATTGATTGTTTTGTTTGTCATATTTTGGTCAGACTTTCCAATACATTCCTAAAACAATTTACCTACACAAATATGCCTGACACCTAACTGTCCCAACCCCACAACTTAAACTGATCATTACTCTAATACTCAATAAAATTTTTACTTTGAAGGTACTAAGATTCTCACCCAAGAACCTAACAAATTTATACTAAATATTCTTGGAATGTACTATATTTCCAAAACTCCCAATACCATACATTTCAGAACTGACACCAACAATCTAAGCCAAGTTGTACAAATTTAATCAATAATTTCTAGAACAATATTTGTTTTTATATCTATGATTTTTATTAAGTACGGTTTTCATCATTGTATTCCTAGCTATAGTTATTATTTTGTATAATATCTTGTTCCACTAATATTCACCAACCTGAAATAGTTTACCCTTTCCTAGTTTCTGCATTTTCAACCACACCTCCATTCATTCCTTTATAACATGATGTTGAGTCAACCTCGACCTTTTGTATTATTTTTATTTTATACTTTGTTTCTTCCTCTGACAATGCTAATAAATTTAGCGAAACATTAGCAACTGTCTCACAGTTTACTGTATTAGTAAACTCTCTCACTGTGTTTTATTTGGCTGCAACTCGCTAACATTTTCCTCTCTGTAGAAATTAAACTTTAAACGAAGCAAATTAACTTTAAAATTATGTTAATTTTTTTATGAAAGAGTACCATAATTATTGAAAGACACACACATTGAGTTCTATGTTCTGATTGTGGTCCTTTGTAGTAATGACCTAGGCTGTTGAATAGGACTAACACCCCCCCCCTCCCCCCAAAAAAACCAGATAAATTGTAAAAAGCTATTTTGTAGTTGATAGCATTAACCATGATTACATTAAGCAGTGTTCACTGTATTTGATTTCTAAAAAAGATTAGATTGTCAGCTTCAGATTACTTACCTTCTTCTTTTATTTATTTATTGCTATTTGTTTCAAATAGCTTCATTTTACCTTATAAATATAATATTAATTAATTTTAAGTCAAGATTTGCGATTATTATTGCAATCGTTGTGTAATAATAGGTCGGTTTCAGGGAGAGAATACATTTAGTCTGAGTGAAATATACCTTTCTATTATAAAATTGCGTAGGAGAATTAAGGTATTCAGCAGCTGATTTTTAAAGATTATTTATTGGCAAAATAAAACACCAAATGAAATATTTATATAAAGGAAAATAAAAATGCTATTTTTAATTGTTTTAAATGGTAGATTTTTTTATAATAGTGGAAGCTTAATATAAGAAGAAATAACTATGACTTTTGCATTCATAAATACATTATAGTTATTAGATTTATCTCTAAATTTATTACAGTCTATAAGATTAGAGTTGGCACAATCGAATGCGGGAAACAACAAACGTGGAGGTAGTTTTGGGGTTATAAAAAGGGAAAATTGGTGTTGCCATGTTTTATTTTTTTTGTGGAACAGGGGTAGAGTAGAACAATTTTTTTCTGAAGTTGCATTCAACATGGGGGACCAATAAAATCGTTTCCCTCAAAATTTTCCCGCCTTTTGATTGTGCCAACTCTAATCTTATAGACTGTAAATCTGTCTCATTGTAATTGACAATCTAACACTGAGGTGTCCGACTAAATTTTTGATCTAATTGAGTCCCTGTTGGTGATGAGGATATAAAAGTGAAAAAAAGGACTTTTATGGTTAGATGATTGTCTTGTATAATTCTCAATGCTCAACAGAATCCTAACATGCTACAATGGGTGTTTAAAATAAGTTTTACTTGAAAAATGTAAGTTTTTACTTTAATTTTACTACCTTAAATAGAATTTCGAGCATAAGGACCCCTTCTCCTCAAATGTTTTATAGTAGGGGAGACTGTTGTACCTTGATCACAATGTACCTTGGATCACCCTTCAGTTTCTTGGAAGATGCTACTATGTATGTGACAGAACTTTCACTAAGACAATGTTTATACTTAGTCGAGTCCTTGCAAGCCTGACAGTAGTTGTCCGTGTCCTGTTGTTTTCGAATAAAAAAATAACATCTTTTACCTCAAAAAGTAACAACTTTGGGTTTTACGCTTTATTTTTTTAAATTGATAATTGCATTTTGTCTTTTAAATCACATTCTATCTGAATCACTACTTATTAGTGAGTAATTTGTTATGCCATATTTCAGTTTTAAACATAACCAAGAGTGTTGAAAAGGTTAAGTTTGGAAAAATGCACCATCATGTACCTTGGATCACAACAATGTCCTGTACCGGAAAATATTGTGGTAAAACTGCCAACCCAAGTAAAATTAAGTGGTTCTGCTAGAACTAATGGAAGGTTGAGGTTCCAAGATAACTTTTCTAACTTTAACGTTTTTTTAACGATTTTAACTAATTTTTTAAAAAAAGTATATACAATGAAAAATTATACAATACAAATTTTAATAAAAATTATTACAATAAACATTTCTGTTTAAAATTTTTTTTTTAATGCATTTTATCTTCCTTAAGGTACATGACATTGATGATCCAAGGTAGACTAAGACATGATCAATGGTACATTACGTCTTGTACCATTGATCACATATCAATAAATAGAAATAATTTTTCCCCCTATAACTGTTTAATATTTAAATTCTCAAAAACCACATAGTGTGTAGAAATAATGGTGTTATCAGGAGTGACTCTTTCTGTTATTATATTTTAAAAAATGGCTTTTTAAAAAATCCAAAATTAAATTTTGATCCAAGGTACAACAATCTCCCCTATCAATAAAAAAAAGAAGTAAGTTCATGTCTTAGCTCTTCTGAGAGAGAATACTTTTCAAAATTATTCAAGTCAGAAGGAAGGTACATTATATAATGAAAATTGAACCATCTCATCACTTCATTGGTTTTCCATTGAGTAAGATTTTTGTCTTTCCCTAAGTTCATATAAGTATTTATTTATTTTATTATTATTATTATTTTTCTTCTATATCTTGTTTTTTATCATTTATAATTTTATTCTGTCTTATCCAATGCTAAACAATTATATATCTATCTACTGTATTTTTTCTCTTTTATTTTTTTTAATATGGTTAATTAAATACATTGCTTTTTGTACGATATTTTACTAGCCTAAATAAAAGTTGTTGCACCAAATAAATTTGAACTGATACTCATAGTTGCCTTTTAATACCTGATTCAGCTTTACTATGTAATCTAGGTTTCTTGCCAAAGGGTCTAATATTAATAAGCATGTTAATGTGTGCTCTGTCTTCTGCTCAATACAAAAAATGTAAATGTGTTAAAAGTAAAAAAAAAGCCTGGAAAAATAGATGCCAGTTCCCTATACCACAAGTATATGTAGAACGAAGTTTAATGTGATTTAACCCATTTCAATTATATATCAAATTGGCACAGTTTTTGTATGTTAAAGAAGTTTGTACCAATTTCCACACTGAATATTAAAAAGGTTTTAATGTTTTTTTTTTGTTTTTTTTTATTATTATTTTATTTTAATGCTTCTTTATTACAACATGATGACACTTACTGTGTTAATTATATCATTCACACAGTATCAGGTTAGAAGAGCCTAATATTATTTTTAAAAAATCTCATTAATAACAAAAATACTACCGAAAAACCAAAGCAAAGAGACTCCAAAAGAAAATTTAGATTGTCATGGTCATGAATAATTTTATATTGAGGAAAAAAAAGCATGTCAAATATGAGAAAAGGGAGCTTCTAACAAATGAAAATATGACTAAAATTATTTATAGTATATTTATGAATAATTATATAACTGTTATAAATAAAATGTTCTACCTCGAGGGTTTATGTTTTACCATCTCCCCTTTTATTTAAAATTAGAAAATAATCACAATCCTAGGCTTTTTTAGTTATTAAGAAATACTAATTCACTTGGTTCCCACCCTATATTTTTTTATCACTTATATATAATTATTTCCCACTCCACTACACCACTGCTTCCCGACTACCTAGAAAGCTCTAACTTGAACACATAAAGGCCCGTTTACACACTCAAGCTATTTGCACAAACCTGGCTTGTACAAGCCAGTTTGTGCAATTAAATCATTGCGTGTAAACACAAGCATGAAGTTTGCGCAAGCCAAACTGAATGTATATTTCATTCATGCCATTTGCACAAACTGGCTACTCAATATTTTTTTGTTGCATTTGAACCATAGAATCCGCCAGTTTTATTATGACATTTTATCATGGGTCATCCTGTATATTTTGAATGTTTTGTTTTAAGTTGAATTTTATAGTCTTATGTAAATTGTTGTTTTCTTGTTTATCAATAAATTAAGTTTAACCCTGGAATACTAACCCTATTTTTTAGTCGCTTAACACTAACCTTCGTAATTTTTACGAACACTGTAGTACAGTCAATCTGTCATGATATAAAAGGCTGTCTGTGAAAAAAATTTGGGACTACTTTTTTGGCATAGATCACTTGGGACACATGAGAAAAGGTTAACTTTAACTTTGCAGGACCGTCCGGAAGGCAGAAGTAAAATGCAAAAAAAGATATACTGTAGAACTTCACTCACACGACCCTCAATATCACAAAACCTAAATTACTAGTGGAATTTTCAAATCCCCTTGAGATTGCCATAACACATAATGTTAAATTAATCTCTATTACGACTATTATTATCCAACAACCTCAATAACACGGATTTTTTCCAATTCACAACATAACTCAGAACATCTATAACAAGTCATTTTGTGAAGTCAACCTCTATAACGTGACTCTATACAGGAATGGGTCGACCATGAATAAGTCTAGACTTGAAAACCCCACCCCACCCCACTCCTAACATTTTATTAACCTCTATAACACGACTGATAGCCAAAATAACCTTGATAACACATCCCTCAACAAAAAGAGCACCTCGATAACAAAACTATTTCCCTAATTGAGACACTTCTTATCGAGGTTCTACTATAATAACTAATAGAAAAAAAAAGAAAATTACTATTAGTACAGTCCACCTCGAATTGCTTGGGGCACATGAGAAAATCTTAATTCAAACTTTACGGGACCGTCCGGAAGGCAGAGTGTCTTATTACAAACATTAAACTTTTTTTTCTTCAAATGTATCATACATTTTTATTTATTTAGTATCTATCTACAGTATGTATGTCGAAAGAAGCGTCGCGTTGACAGCGCGGGAAATCAGATGACACTCAGATTGGCCAACCTATGTGAGGGTAAAAATAAAGCCACTAGATCTGTTTTAAACGGTTATCCCGAAGGCCGCGCCCCTCCACTAGAGATTTTTATTTTTACCTAGTTGGCTCAACCTACTCCCCTCCAAAATCTTGAGCTCTCATTGGTTCTCCCCACAATGTGTCAAACTTTCCCGCGCTGTCAACGCGACGCTTCTTTCGACATACATACTGTAATAATATTAAAAAAGTTTTGTAAACAAACGAGTTCAGTGAGAGTGCAATACAAAACCTGTGTGAAAGAACGCGATAGGAGAAAAAGGGGGAGACAACAACACACTGTTGCTCAATAATCTATATATTATATAAAACTAAGAGTGACAGTGACTGACTCATCAAAAATTCTACTACTTCCCATTGACCTAGAGATTTGAAATTTGGTACATAGATAGAGTGTACCATAAATAGAAAAGTGAGGCCATTTTGATTTCTATATGTGTCCGCCATATTGAATTATGGCCGCCATCTTGGATTTTTTCATCAGGAATTCTCCTACTTCCTATTGACCTAGAGATTTGAAATTTGGTACATTGGTAGAGTGTACCATAAATAGAAAAGTGCGGGTGTTTTGATTTTGATATATAGCCGCCATATTGAATTATAGCCGCCATCTTGGATTTTCAAAACACATTTATATTGTTATGTGTCGTATATCGTTTTAAAGGCCTGGATTAATACTTTAATGTTGTGGTATTTTTTTTTTTTTAATCATTTTTGTACGGGTACATTTGTACCGATTTGTACTTTTGGTTCAGGTTAAGAAGGTGAAATAATTATTTTAAATTTTATTTTTACATTTATTAGAATTCATTAGCCTAATTAATGGGCTTATGCATGGTTTGTTTTTTAAATATATTTTTCGTACCTATTGGTACACAGGTACAAATGTGCTTTTTAACACAACACCTACTTTCATGTATATCGTTGAAAAACTCTTGAATAGGGCTTTCAACGTAGTTATGTAGTGTTTTGTGATATTTTTACTTTTTAGGGGGGTAAAATTGAAAAAAGTCCTTATATAGCTGTTTTTTGACAATGGATCCTTAGATT